>CAJHUC010001767.1:0-37868 GCA_905146915.1 Ostreobium quekettii
ATGTGTCATAGCTGCCTTCGATGTCGTACGACAACCTTGGACTCCGAGCTGTGGGGCGCCTCTGAGGCGCACGCACAATGGTGGTGACTTGCAGCGATGGACTTGAATGGGGCTGCGATAGCGCGGCTGCCAAGGTGCTAGGACGATGACGATGGCGAAGTCGAATTGGCATGGCGGTGCTGCTCGCATGGCTGTGATTTGTCACGCCATGCGTGGACTTGCATGCCCAGGCGGACCTACGATGGCCCCAAGGGATGTTGGCGTCCATGGCATGACGGAAGGCCAGGCGAGGTGCTGGATTTGAAGGCCTGCTCAGCGATGGTGTGCACGATCGAGGTGCTGGCGCCCGCTGCGGAGGCGTGGGGAAGCGGGCGAGGATGGAATCAGGTGATCGCAGGCGGCGGAAGGCTTGGGGCATGCGCGATCGGGCAGCAGGTGGTGGGGCAGAGTCAGGAGGCGCTGAGGACGTCGCTGATGGCGAAGGGCAGCGGCTGGAGTTGGCGCGGCGCAGGTGGAGGTGGCGACGGTCGCTGGAGAGGCGCAGAGGGGCTACGTCGTGATCGAGGACAGCGCCAACGAAGCGGACTTGCTGGTGTACGACGACATGGAGACCGACATGGATCAAAGCGTCGATGCCAAAAGGTTGGTGGAGAATGGTGGGGATGACTGGGCTGTCATACCCCGGCTGGTCTGAGGCAGTACGATGAATAGTAAATTGGGAATCGCTGGCTGGATAATAAGTTAATATTGGTAACTAACTACTGATGTTTGATATGGTGTTTTGGTGAGCAAGGTAATCATAACTCTGAGTGTTGAATCAGAGGGGGTATGATGCGTCAATTCGGTGAGTAGTGCTGGGAGAAGGATGAATGGGTATACTAAGAGGAATATTGATTTGACCCTTACGGTATGAGGGGGACATGAATGAATTCTGGGGGATGATTGGTGAAGTTAGGGGCGGTGATCAGTGCCTGATCGGGTTTGAGCGGGAAGTTGACTAGACGGGGAAGGGATGATCCGGGAAGCTGGCTGGAGATGATCGGAATCCTTGGGGGAATATTCTGGGGGCTTTTGGGCGTGGGGACAGTGGCTGTGGGGTATAAATAGAGGGGTGGGAACCCATTTGGACAAGCGAGTTTGAACCGACCAGCTCCTGAGCCAATAGGCAAAGGAACCTGGGAACGGAACCTGAACCAATAAATGCAATACAGGTCGTGATTCGTGGAGAATCACACTGTAATTTAATTTTGGATTCTGTTTATTTCTTGTCTAACTAAAGGGAATACAAACTAAACTAACCCGGTCTATTGGGAAAACCTGCGGGGCCCCAAACCGGCTGTATATTCAGCTAATTTCCCTTGGTTTGGATTTACTGGGGAAGCCTACGGGGTCCCAGATCCAGCCCAGTACTCTGTGGGGAAGCCTTCGGGGCTCCCACTAAAGTACTGTAGTAAAGATTAAAGTACAAAGTCTAAGAAGATATATAACTACTATAACAACTTAGAGGTCAATTGGCGACAGCGACTGGACGTGCTAATTCGCCATATTACAGGCTGGTCAGCGTTTGATTGAACATAAAGGGAAAGGAGGTAAGTAGTAAAGGTAAGGAAAAGTTGAGTTGGTTCAGCGCTTAGTCAGGGTTAGCGAGCAGCAGACAAAGTACTGCCTCAGTAAGGTCCAGTACTGGAGAGGGGTAGAGATTGGAAATATTGCAAAATTATTACAAAATTGGAAACATACAAACCTCACTCGTTTTCCTCTAAATGCTGTCCCATGAAAGATTCTAAGGTATGAGTCAAACTGAGGAGAGCCCCAAAGAACTAAACCAGGAAATCAGAGTCCAAACTCCTGTGGTAAAAGTTGTGTCATCCCAGTGCCCCCCAGCTCCAGTGAAGGTTGACCTGTATAAAGACACACAAAAGACTCAGAAGCCATCTTTGACAGAAGGTCAAGCTCGTCAGCTGCGAAAAAGCTGGAACGAGCTGTCAGAGAAAGTCTTTGAAAATTAACTCACACAGAGCCTTAATACTTTAATCCTAAAAGCTGGACGTCCAGCTGTATGCAGATGATGTGCTGGTCTCGTTTGAAGGTGTCCAAAATCCTGGAAAACATATAAAGGATTGGACAAGAGTGTTTGTAAACCCTAACCAACTATCCCAACTTTGTAAGGCAGTTGGTTCTACTCTATTAACCCTAACCAGTATTAATTTGATTGTCCAAGGACCAGTATTGACAGCGAGGGCTGCAGGACTAATTCGGAAAGTAGGTGCACTGGTCGGGCTCCTCATTTGCCCTTTAATGCACGGGGAATCTCTCCAGCTTGCCAATCTGGCCAAGGAAATAGCCAGACTGAAAGGGCAATTGAATTTTCTGTGGAATTCTGAGCGCGTAAGGCGCTACCAGAATAGGCAGGAAAGGGACGCAGCACCCGTCACGTCACAACCTGTGGCGGGTGTGATTGCTAGTCCAGTTACCAGCCCAGTCCAATTTAAGCTGGCCTGTGCATTTGCAGCTGGAGTAGTAATAGGTTATTGTGTGTCCTTGGGATCCCTTTGTTTGGGGATCTGGATTGGGCATATCCTCTAGAGTGTACACACGTGGCCGTGACATCAGCCTTGACGGGCAGTCACACGTAATGGCCATCGAACAGACTGGAAATGATTGGGGCTGCAAACCGGTCCTGCAATCACCCCTGGCACAGAATGTTATGGTGCTCTGATGTGGCGCTGCTCTCTTTGATGCTGAGCTCGCTAGTTTCTCTCGGAGATCCAAAAAAAACCCAATCGATCCATATATGGTATATGTATATACGGTACACACGTATACGGGCCACTTCGCGAGCCAAGTTGGCCAGTTGGTGTGACTCCCCAGTGAGGAAAGTTGTACAAAAAACTTCTTTGTGTAGCCGAGTCGCGAATGCGTGGGAAGTCCCCACGTACTGTTCCAGAATCAATATCCTTGTTACTTTCTCGTGTCATACTCAGGTGCTGTTCCTTTTTCTCTTTATCGTTGTATTAATTTGCCCATCAGAACCAATCTCAGTCAAACGCCCTGCCTGCCATCAAGACACATTATATTATAATGATGATCATTACATTTAACAGACCTAACCTCCTAGCTTGGCAGGACTGACCTCCCAGCGTGCTGGGACCTCGCGCAATCGTAATGAACTTCCGCTGAAGTTGGCGATTTACTGTTCAGCACAGCAGGGCGCCGCAAAGTCCCCAGGTCGGCCATGCCATCCCTCTTAAGCGTTTTCTGGAAAGTGCGACCCGGCCCACCAAACAGCCCCCACAGCACGCCAAGCCGTTACGTAACACCTTCCCCGTTCAGCAGCTCGTGGCAGGCCGCGCGTGTCGACCCAACAAACGCGTCACTCCACAGCGCGTCCCCTGCCCCACCTTGGGCGCAAAAGCGCTTAAGTACAGGACCGGGCTCCGGAATGGGAGGAGACGCGAGCAACGCCCGTCCTCAACGTTTGCTGCGCCTCAAGGGTTCGGTGGGCGACTTGTGTCGAAGCACTTGGGAGATTCCGGAGGTTCTTTGCGAGGCGCGCGGCTGCGATGGGGCAGGCAGCCTCCCTGGTGAGGCCGCAGTTGCTGACAGGGCTGAAATGGGCCATCCGATGGCCAAACCCCCCCTTGGTTGCTTTCTGTTTGAGCTGCTGCCAACGGTGGTGGAAGCAGAGGATGCCGTGGCCGTGTGGGATGTGCTGTGATGAGGAGCTTCGAATTGGGCATCGGTCCATTGCGTGCATTGGTCCTGGATCGTGCTTTGGGTTCACTGTCGGGCTTTGCTGGTCCCCCGTCTTCCTTTTGCCGTGCCCCCGTCTTCCTTTGCCGTGCCGACATCCCCCCGCGGGCGCGAGGCCCGTTGCGCCTCAACAAATGCAGTCGCAGGGTTTTCGCGTACGGGTCCCCGATTCCCGACTCTCGGGCTTTCCGTGCGCCAGGCGCTGTTCATCGGCGTGCCGATCGTCCAAGGCATGGTTGGGGGACTCCTGACCGGGAAGGACGTCAAGGACTGGTGCGGCCCCTTCCACACACCCACCCCACCCCACCCCGTTTAACCCAAACTTGCGATCGAAAAGACAACAGGGGCCCCATTGCATCATGAAGGCCAAGACGGCCACTCAAGACGTGTTTCTTAGTCCCTCACATGAAGATGCGTAATCAATTTTCCCCTCCTCTTTCGTCCCTCATTCTTTTTCCCCCCTCTCTTTTGACCCTCGTCCGTTCATTTTATCCGCTCGCCCCGCAGGGGTTTCAAGAGCCGTTGCGCCCTGTGCCGATCTCGGCCAAAGTACTGGCCCTGAACATCGCCCGGCACTGAACCCCCAGGCCCCCGGCGGGCTCCTGACTTGGCTGTGGTCGCCCTGCCACAGGTTTCCGACGCTGAAGAAGCCGAAGTGGACGCCCCCGGTGAGTGGAGGGGGGTGGGGGGGTTGTGGCGTTGGGCGTCTCCGCGAGGTTTTCAGGATGAGCCTGCAAGCGCCGCGGGATGCTGAGTCATTATGGGATAGATGCTGAGTCATTATGGGATAGATGGGTCCAACACTGGTGGCGTTCCTCACTGCCGGGAGATAAACCGGCGCTGAGCTTGCAGCAATCGCGTATTTCTGATACGTGAAATTGGTGAAAATCGCGTCTTCATGGATACGGTTGGTAACAACCTTGCCAATGATCGCATTGGAGCTGTGCCCAGTGCTGTGCAATTCCAGATCTTTTGATTATGGTAGACACTTATGATGCACTGAAGTGATCTCTTTGTCGCGTACTTTCAGGACTGGGCCATCGGCCCCTTGTGGTCGACCTTCTATACAATCACGGGCGTGGCGTCTTGGCTCGTTCTGAAGCACGGAGGTGACTGGAGTGCCGATAATGGCGATAAAGTTAACTAAATCATCCGTTAGGGTGACCAGGTTGTAGCATTTAACACCGAAATGTAGCAAATGTGCGATTCTTTCATTACTGTTGTCCGTTTTTGGTTGTCAACAGAATAGATTTTTCTATATGCAAGAAATGAATGCAATGTGGTGCATAATTGGGAGTTTCATTGCTGGCTGTGAACTTCATGCACAACTGCACCGGTGCAGTTGCTGGGTACCCAGCAATCGATTTTCTCTGGACACCACTGATGTGAGTGGTTGATCTGAGCTAGTCGTACCCTTTCCGGGTGCTGAGAAGCAAACTTTAGGATGGGAATTACCTAATCGGCAATCAGTGCGGCAACAGCTGGTTCATGAGCAAGAAAACGCACCATATTCGTAACAGTGGTAACGGCCTTTACGGCCGGAGCCAACATTCTAAATCCGCCCAGGATTCATTCAATGGCGCCAAGTTCCATGCACCACTCCACATCACCGACTCAAACCGATCAGACCGGGTTGGTTGCGATGTGTGGCCCACGCATGTTTTCAGTTTCGACAATGAGCTCCATTTGTGGCATTGCTCTTAAGCGCTGAAACGCGCGTTTCGAAATAGCAAATAATTCTTGCGCTGGCTATTGTTTTGGGTGTTGAGCTCTGCTTCGGTTTTAGGATATTCTGCGCAAGCCCTTCCGCTGGGGCTGTGCGCCGCGCAGTACGTGTTCAACTTCGCATGGACGCCCATCTTCTTCAAGGCACGCAGGCTGGACATCGCCTTCGCCGATGTCCTGGGTGAGTTTGGGCTCACGACACCAGGGCACAGTGATGTCAACAAGAACGGCATCGACGATATCAATGTGCTGTACAGCGAAGTAAGCAACCCTTCCGCATGGCAACGTAACGCGTGTCCTCTGTTTGCGGTGGAAAAGTGACAAAACTTTTGTGGAGCAACACAAATAGTTAAACAACGCTCTGAAAATACTGCAGAGCAGAAACGGTAAAGTTAATTTTCGATGCGGAGGGTTGAATATACTACGGTGTGATGTTGTAAACTGTATGTAATATGGTTGCGCAATTAGCCATCCCACTAATTGTATCAGTGCTGTTGCACCATGCGCATTGACAGACATGATGGCATCTTGTTCTCTCATTGGAGAAAGCATTGTGTCTGGTCGTGTCACCTTTGCTAGACTGACGGTTGAATGGCGGATGACGTCCTACCATGGCCCTGATGTGGCTGCTCACTTTCAAAGGACGCTTCTGCGTCACATGCCACGCCTACAGTACACCCATCGCCTGTATCTAATCGTTGCGCGTCCAGCGCACGATTATTGCTAGACGTCCTGATGACGTCATCATTGGATTGCTCAACGCCATATGCATCCAGGCGGAAATGTTTCAATTATCACGAACATCATTCATTTTTGCAGAACAAGGCAGTCAGGTAGCCGTCAGCTTTCTATTTTGCCCGAGCACAGCAGTGTCTATGATCAGCTCATTGAAATCTAATGTTTGACACAAACGTATTCTCTAAATCTATAAGCCCCTAATTCCAGGAAGCAGAAATGCTTCACAAGCTCACAGCAGCAGTATCCCGACTACTAGCAAGCTCTATAGCACCACTTGTCCTGCGAGAATAGAACTTTTATGTGTATATGATTCTATGTGTAGTGAATTTTCATTTGTTTATGATTCCAACATTGTGGCTATCAACAAACCTGCACGACCTCACCATGTACTGCGCATTCTAACTATATAGTGGTGATGGCAGAGCTGTTTTCGCGTGTTGTGGTGCAGTCATGCTGGGCTTCACCGGCCTGGCCACCATCGAGTACTTTAAGGTCAGCCCTGCCGCCGGTGGTCTGATGACGTCATACGTCGCGTGGCAGTGCTTCGTGGCGGCGCTGAACTACCGCATCTGGAAGGACAACCAGAAGGTGAGAAGGGACGGGACTTGTTGGTTCACTAAAGTGCAGCGACAGTGGCAGTATTGAATTGTTCGGTATTCCCACTGTCGCTGTGCTGTAGGTCCCATAATGGGGGCGCTTCACTGAAAAGGGCGTCGGTCAGGTTTGCTTGATGGACTGATGTTGTGGGCAGATGGGCGATGTTCCAAGCAAGCTATTGATTAAGATTAATCACTAAGGGATTAAGGGTGACTTGGTTAGTAGCGTGCGAAAGTGCCCTACCAGTGGCGGAGAAGGGCAAGAAAAGGTTGGCGAAACTACAACGGCATGACTGAGAATCAGGCGAAAAGAGCAATAAATGTGAGATTGTTCGAAAATGATACTTTGCTTATGTACCGTGGGTATTCAACCCTTGTGTATAGTAACGTAATGCTTGGCCTTTTGTTGCGGAGAAAATTAGTAAATGGTGACGCAACCATGACTTTTTTGGCGGAGCAATATTGAAAACAAAATGTGGAGGAAAAGCGTAAAAGTTAACACTCTACGATGTGTATTTTGCAGAAAACGCATGATGGTGCAACAATGACTATCGCCCACCATTCATTGGTGCAACAATCCCAACGTTACCAGATTACTGGGCAATGACGGATCACGTTACCACATCACGCGATAACAATCTTAATGCAGCAACTGAAAGTGCGAATTGGCCCCAGACTAATCCGGCAGGACTGGAACAGAAGATTAGGAAGAATTGAAAGTTAAAACCAATGAGAGCAGCAGAGGCGTTGTGGCTTGGTGCACGTAAATGGTGTCGATAAGTTGCTGTTGGTGTCGGTTGGGCTCTGGCGGCGACGCTCAACTACTGAATTCCGTAGAATCGCCAACTGTTGACGGAATCGTAGGCTTTGCGAAAATCCAGCCACAGGTAAAAATAGGCTGTTTTGTGTACGATGAATTTCAGTTAGCAGCCAAGGAGCAAAGAGGTTATTGCGTGGTGAGAGTTCCGGTCTAAATCCAGCCTGAAAATCAGATCGTGATGAACAATCTGACTGATGATGATGGTGAATTCCGTAGATCGCATTGCCTGCCAGACACGACAAACGCTGATATGAGAATGTGCCGTTGGCAAATTATGCTGCTGTATCTTACGGTAACTCGTGTTGTACTCTGTCCTCATGTGTGCCATGTATTGCTGATATAGTATTCTGCCGCAGTCTTGTTTGCTGTGGCGGTTTTGCCGTTGCAGATGTTGGACGATATGCTCGATTGCATTTGCCGAAACGTGGGGCGTGGCACTTGATATGTAGTAGTCATCATCATCGGCATCAGGGAAACTACGCATGTAGGCCCTTGATTGTGGCATTGTTTTGGATATGGGATTCTATCTGTTATCGCGTAAAGACACAGTATCTGCCTTAAATATCAGTTCAAATTCCAAAACAATGAATGAACCGCAGTGGAGTGTTCTGCCGCAAGTGCACTTGCCTCAAGACTGCTTTGCTACTCCTTGTCACAGGTCGAGGATTAGTCATCGCGAGCTGCTTGCGCAGCAACTCCAAGGGGAAACACGTTCAATAAGTGGGGAGGGTTGAATGAACGACGAACAATGTGCTGGGCATAATGCACTGGGCAGGTTTGCCATTTCTGGCATGGCGCAAGCACTAGGCTTGCAGCTCATTTGCTGAAGTGCCGGTGTGCTTGCACAATTTGCCGAAAGGGCGCTGCATGGCTGCGCAAGGAATGATGCGTGGGCGTTGGGCTTGCAACATCGATGCCTTAGCGTTGACCTGGTCCGCTTTGATTTGCCAGGTGTTGACAAGGTCAACGTAAGTCAGCGAAGTGTTGCTTTGTAACATTCTTGGTTGGTCGCGCCAAGGATATGTAAGGCTGGTTGATCGAAAGCCGGTTGCTCTTACTGTCACTGACCGTAATGGGTATTGTTCAAGAAGGCATACAAGGTTAAGCATGTGGTCCCGGTGGGATGGGGTTGCTCCTTGAAAACGATTTGCTGGAATGGACCGATGGAGTGTTGTACCATATTGTAATGCAGCTGATGGGTGGTGTAATTGAATGGCGTTTCCATCACACTGTCGCTGCGTTGCTGGTCTGCAAGGCCAGAATTACTCATTTTATGAAGTTTTCTTTCCTTGTTTGGGTTTGTTGCAGTGTTCAGTGGTAAACCAACGTACTGTTAGGGTATTTCCTTTGTCTTGAGAGACATCGCTGCTTTTGAGATACCAGCTGACAGTGTCCGAGTGCCGTGAAGCACCAAAGATATGACCAACATCAAATTCACAACGACCAGCCCCTGGGCCGGGCCCACGAACCACTGTTCTCCGACTAAATGCATTTTGTCACACAAGCACACAAATGCACATTCAAACGACATCTTGTCCGTTCATCAATATGCTTAATGCAATTCCTAACGCCTCAAGAGGAGATGATCATCACCCCTTTATGCGTCCAGCTGTTAGCAATACTCGACCAGTTGTGGTTACAACAACAACACCCTTCCACCTGTCGGACAAACGTGGTTTTTGTTCGGAATGATGCTCGTTACAGGACCCGCGCGCGGCTATGTGCTTGCAGGTGAATATTTCTTTTTGCGACAGTGGATTGTTCTTTTTTGCGACAGTGCCGAACTACTCTTTTTTGCGACAGTGGATTGTTCTTTTTTGCGACAGCGAATGTGACTAATGCACAGCTTGGGAAGGCGGCGGGACCTTCGAACCAGCTCGCCCCCGCCCCCCACCACCCGCCACTTGCCACTGGCCGCTACCAGCCGATGTCCCTGTTGTTCGCTGCCCGAGGGATCGTTGTTCCTCTTGCTCGAACTTCACGAGTCAACGCTGTGCTTGTCTGGGGTCTGGGTGATGCACAGGGCCGGGCGGCGCCAAATGGGCACTAGGTTGCGCCTAGCGTTGAAATGCCGCCAGTGGCAGCCCGCCACAGATCGTGGCTCACAGGGCGTGCCCCCACCCGGCAGTAAAACCTGGTCGTGTGACCAGTCAACGGCGCTGGGCGCCTTTTTGGTCGATGCTTGGACGGCAATGGCGCTGGCAACCAGCGCCATGGCCTCCCCGTTCGGCAGCACGAGCAACGCTCTCCAGACCTAGTTGGCGGCGCCGTCGCCCCGTGTGGCCAATTGCGCACATTTCAAGGGGCTAGCACGGCAAAAACACAGCTGGGGAGGAAGGGGGGCTCCAACCTCGGCCAATTCGGCCAATTCGGCTGCGCCAAAGTGATCGCCGAAAGGCAGCGACAGCCCCCCTCCGCAAGGTGGGGACCCTGGGCATCCCCAAACGCTCCCGTTTCGCCTTTTGGTCCCTTCTCCGAACAGACGCGCCTTCAGCGCCGTTGTGAGAGGAGGCCCCGTGGACCGCGCTGGGGTGGTGTGGCAAATCTGATGCCAGCATCTCGCGCATCAATTATCGCCACTGTCGCAAAAAAGAGTAGTTTGGCACTGTCGCAAAAAAGAATAGTCCACTGTCGCAAAAAAAAATAGTAGCCGTGCTTGCACGCCACCTCTCAATGCACATTACCGTCACATACCAGCGCAACATCAGAATTTGACAAATGCAATTAAGAAACGATCAATCTGCGCGGGAAGTGCCAGAAACTCCGCCCTGGCTGGCCGAGCACAACCCGCCTCCCAGTCCAGCCCCTCCCAGAACCGCCTCCAGCGGGAAAAGCTCGCGCGCCGCGCATCGCGGAGGGGCTCCAAGATTGATTAGCTCCGCGGACCGACTGACCCACGGCTGACCCAGGCGATCATGGCGAGTCAGCGCAACGCCATTCCGCGGCAGGTGGGGAGGATGGCGTCACTTCCGCGGTGCCACGCAATCCTGCGCGGCTCCGGGAGGCCCTGCTGGGACACGGAAGATTGCGCGCGTGATGCGCGCTCCTACTGTTACGCCAATGCAGCGGCGACAATGAATGAACAACGGCGATGATTTCGGCGTGGGTCTGCTTGGGCCAAGCGCTAGGAAGAGTTGTGTCCCCCTTTCCCCACGTTTGGAGATCCGATTGCGTCAACAAGTGCGAAGGCGTTCTTTGGAAGGGTCGAGCGGCTGTGTGTGTGTCGTTTCGGGTCCCTATGTGGAAATGCGTCAACGGATGGGGGAGCGTTCCTTGCAAGGTCCAGCAGCTGTTTGCGGGTGTCGTTTTCGGATGCGGACATGGCGAAGCGGAGGGCCCCGATGGAGAGATTTCTGTCCCCTCCTCCTTCCGTTAGAGATCCAAACGCGTGAACAAGTAGGCAGGTGTTCTTGAAACGCGCAGCGGCTGTCTGCGTGTGTCGTTTTCGGATGCGGACGTGGCGCATCGGAGGCCTGCTGCGAGCCAGGCGCTGTTCTCCACTGTTGTTGGGGCGCAAGCGCTGGGAAGAGTTTGGTCCTCTTCCCCCGCGTTGGAGGTTGAAATGCAGGCGGCGCCAATGCGACTGCGTCGATTGCCCAAAGGGTATGAACGGAAAGTGGAAAATGGAAAACATGGAAAAGACGGGAAAGCGTTCGTTGAAGAGGTCCGAGGGCCATGGGTGTGCCTCGCCTTCGGATGCCGATATGGCGCAACGGAGGCCTATTGGTAGCCAGGCGTTGTTCTCCATGCATCACCCTCACTGACAGAAAACGCCATTATTGCGATGCCAACTACTATGCAGTTTTGACAGCAAATGGCGCGCCAAGGCAGTGATTGTGATCGCAATTGGGTAGCTGTGATGGCATCAGTTTGTATCAAGTGGCATCGCAGTTGGGGTCGCAAAACGGCGTTTTCTACCAGTGCCTCGAGCAGGTTTGGCTTCCTGGAGGGCACCAGGCGTTGAACCTGCATTGCCTCAAGAGTGCAATGGCCATGCATTGGCCATGCGCTTTGGCAAAGGGAGTATCGCTTCCCTGGGGGCTGCGAGTTGCGGTCAGAAGGTCTACGAACGGCCAGGAATATGATCGGCAGTAATGTTGATGTGCAGAGAATGAATTGCAATCCAAGTCGCTTGGCTGAAGTTGCAGGCTGATTTGTAAGAAGGGGTGGCTTGCAACAGTGTGCACGCACTACAGTCTTTGCTAAAACTGCGGTGGAAGATGCAGTTTCGGGCTTGAGATTAGTGGCATCAGGCGAGTTATGGGAGAGCCTTTGAATGGCGCAAAGAGCATCACAAGATGGCAGAAGGGAAGTAATATTCGACCAAAGGTTGCCTGGGCCAGTCGGGATGTAGCTGGGCGGATATGGAGTTGATTCATGCACATGCTTTCTATCGTTTAGCAGTCGTGCATGGAAAGGGAGCAATGTGCGCTGTCTGCACCTGAGGCGGTCGTTTAGGTGGAGCTCCACCATGCAATGCCATTGCTTTCGGGGCAAGTGTTGATGGCACTGTTTACTTCCTCTGGGTGGTGATGCAAATGTGTCTGAGTTATATGGAGCAAGCAACAGAAATCTTGAGATTGTATTTATCACTGATTTGTACTAGCTTAAGCCAAACGTACGTCCACAACAGCCACAAAACTGGAGCCGATGTGCTGCCATGACTTTAAGTGCCTCCTTTGTCGCTTATCAACATATTCCACCCACTACTCTTGGTCCCTTTGTCTGTGCAATGTGGGCATAGAAAACGTTCATCTGCATGAATTACACTGCATCACTTGTTTTTGTTCCTTTCTACTTTGTGCTCTGTCCATTTGGTGCAGTCAACTAGCATAGCATGGATATAGCACTGATGCTGAGCCATTTTTGTACAGATACCAAGCAGCCTGTATCAGTCCAGTGGTCTTCCTTGTAAAGTGTATGCAGCACGAAATTACCGATCAACCAACCAAAGGGTGGGGATGGGTATCAAAGTACAAGAATCTAACTACTTTCACTTATTATCAACCAAACTGGATCAGGTTTTCTGAGAGCCCTGATGTTCCGTGTTAATTTGTCCATGTTCTTTTATAGCTTTGTTCATCGCCATGTTTGATGTTAGCATGCCTTGTGATTATGCAGCGTTGGTGTTCTTTGGCCATATGTGTTGGTGTTGGATGCTCCCTGTCTTGGATGCCACCCTGCCACACATGCATTTTGTTGTTGTTTACATAATATCCACTGCCTGTTGCTATCTTGTTATCTTGATACTCAAACAAACGTTGCATCACATTCAAAAGTCCAGGCGATTCCCCTTCCTAACAGAACAGACCTAGGCTTGGTGCCTGGTTCGTGTTGCAGGATAGGAAGCTGTCTCTGCCACACAAGTTCAACGCTGTTGGACAAATCGTTTCTGTCAAACTGGTTCAGTTCATGAACCATGACAACTTCGAAGTGCACTTTGGGTATGTTTGATGGCATTCAGTCAGTTCTTCCATCTCCCACTGCAATCTGTGGGTTGGTGGTCTGTTTGTAGACAATCCAGGAATGCTGCAGTCTCTTTGGTGATATTGGAATTTTAGCACGAGTTTTTACAAGTTTGGTGCGGGGCTCGGGGTTCAATGACTGTGAGAAGCTGGTACTTGGGGAATTGCACTGCAGCACTAATTGGATGCCAGTAGTGTAGCACACACTCTGTGGAAAATGCAGAGTAGCCTGAAACCAAACTGCTTGCCAACTGATTAGCCTAAAGCTGCAGCAAGAACCTCGTAGCTCTCATTTTCTGAGTCGTGTTCGATGCAACTGCAACCTGTTCAGTAGCATTCTGAATTGTCGTCAACTCTCACTAAGTGCAATGAATTTGGTAAATTATAAGAACAAACTTGTGAAACAGATGTGGCAAGCGAAGAATATGACAGAGCCTTGGCACCTGACAAGATGGCTCATGCTGGCAGCAGTGCCATGGCATACCTCAGCGTTTTAGGTCTGTGTATCGATACAGCGTTAATGTGTTGCCTACTTTAATTTATCACTTCACACTGCTGTATTCTAATATAGCACTTTATTATTCATTGCTTGTGCGTTTAGCGCTTTCCCGAATGCACAGGCCGAACGTCAATTTTGTTTCAGGCCAGAACGGCTCTGGCAAGAGTGCCATTCTTCAGGCAGTGCAGGTCTGCTTGGGTGTGAAGGCCCGTGGCACGGGGAGAGGCACCAACGTTTCTCAGTACATTAAGAAGGTGGGCCACTAGGTACTGGGTGTAAGTTTGGGTGTCCATGCTGTCACAGTACTGATTGAATTTGCCACTGCCTGAATGACTAAACTACTGAAATATCTGCTGCTGTCACTATGTGTGGATATATTCATTGCCGGCATGGTTTCCCCAAGGGTGTGTCTCAGTTTCATTTTGTGGCAAGGTAGCAGATTCTGATCCCAAACATTCACTGTCAACTGTGGCTTCGAATCTGTCAGGTGCAGTTGATCATGGCATTGAATTCATTATTGATGCATTCCCCATTGTGCTGAATGAATGTTGCAGCAGTGCACTCCAGTCTTTGCAGGCTCGATTTCTTGTGGATCGATTTTCTGTCATTGTATCAAATCATTGCTGTTGAAACTACACAAAATACTGCCAAATCGTTGACAACAGCTCGATGTTATCAACTTGGTGCATTGACCTGTAGATGACTTGACCTTGCATCGTGGGGTTTGAGGAGATTGAAATGGGGGGATATTGCGCATCTGGATAGTTTTTGAAGCACCTGACAAAAGTATTGAGGTCCCTGGACACATCTATGCTATGCATTTTTCAGCTTTTGGTTGTTGGTACTGTGCTTGGCCGACATTGCCAGAGCAAGAAAGTCCAAACAGCCTTGTTGCTGAAAACAGATGGAATGTACTGATGCACAGTTTTCTTCAAACTGTTGTTGAAACTACTCTGCACCATGGGAAAATTCATGCCTGTTAGAACGCTTCTCAATATCATTCCTTCCAAATCTCGTAGGCATTTGTGCGTCAGGCCTAAAGTGCTGTCCATGTCTTTCAAATTATGTCTCAATGGTGTGGGTTGTGCAAACTGTACAGGGTGCTCCCTCAGCCAATGTGCTTGTGAGGCTGTCGAACTTACCCAAGGCCGAGGCCTTTGACTATGAAAAGTACGGCGATGTCATCATAGTAGAGCGCAAGCTGCTGCGCAGTGGTAGTGGCAGCTACCAAATGTTGAACTCAGAGGGCGATCCCATTGCAAATGGGGCAGAGGTGGGGACAACAATGGGCTTGTGTAGTCAAACTGCATGAAATGGACGTTAGCCGTCTCAGTTACTCCACATCCATCAGCACTTGTTCCTTTCACTGAATGAACAGAACTGTGGAATGACTGACAATACATAAATTAGCAAAAATTGACATAAATTCACAAACACTGGGTGCATCTGATTAGTTTGTTTTGAGCTTCCTAGCAGTGGTTCACCTTTGTTTAGTCTCTGTTTACAGTTTCGCCTCACATGTGGTACCAATAAGCAGGGGTGGTGGTGGCGGTGGTGATGTTGCATTGATCCACACCTGTGACCACTGTCGAAAAGCTACCATGGCGTAACAAATCTGCCACCGTCCTACAGTACAGCAGCAGTGCAGCAGCACATCAATACAGCAGTACAGTATACAGTAGTGTGCACTGAAATGATAAGACAATTCGCTACCAATGCAGCTGCTTAGCAATGTTGAATGCTGTTTACATCTCCTGCTTGCGTTCAATCACGAATGTCCTATGCTGAGCACATCGATGTGCTTCCATAGCAAAGGATGAAAGACAAAATAGAAATCCTTGAAGGCAACGTGAAAGTACAAGATACTGGTCGTGTCATCTATTTCCACTGAACTCGAATCGTTCAAGTGCATCAGGTTTTTTAACAGCCCACATTCTGCCAGACAATCCTCCAGCCAAAGACACCCCAGGCCCACATGAACCCCAGAGAAATGAAGAAGGAATAGTCATCCTGCCAATGAAACAACAGCACATGCAGTGTAGTCCATCTGCTGCACGTCAGCCACCAACTTGAAACCACTACCATAGTTGCGGAAATCTCATCGCCAATTTCGCAAAGACATCGAGCATGCCACTTCCGCAAATTATTGTTCAGGACCTTAGAAGGCACTCTGTCTTTGGAGCGAATTTGAAGTTGATGGATTCTATGCGCTGTCTGCCTTTGCAGAGAGTCAAGGAAATGCTGAGATACTTCAACATTGACTGTAGCAATCCAATAGTGGTCATGACACAGGTGGGTGGGGCTCTTCTGTGGGGTATCAACCCTTTTGTCCTGAATGCACTTCCAGGAAATTTCCAAATGGCTGGAAGTAATAGGGTAATTACTGCCTGTAGTACATGATTTGGTGCATTGTTTTGGCTGTACAGGGTTTGGTGCATGGTTAGGCGGTACATGGCAGTACAGGGTTTGGTGTTCTGGGTGTGGCACTGCAGCAACAGCAAATATCATTAAGGCAAACGATGCCCTTGAATCTAGGCAGTTATGCCATTCACCTTTGATATTTGTGCTGCTTATTTCCAGAACATCTAGAACATCTGAATGGACCTGCTATGCAATGCACTGACAACAGATCAGCAAAACTGAGAATTTTTGTCTGGTGATGTTGAAGGCCATGTACTTTGTGCCATCTGCCCCATATATTCACTTTCTTGATGTGCTTGTGCACATGTCAAATGTGCTATGTATACCAGGGAATATGTCATGGCACTTTCATGAGACTAGGTCTGCATTGGCTGCCTGGTGCAAGCAATTGACAGTGTACACAATGTCCATTCCTTTCCAGAAGTGGTTGGGCGTTGGTGCCCAACCTGAAAACAGTACCGTTTTCAGCACCGATGACAGCACTCCGGGAAACACATTGTGACTAAAACGATGACTAAGACCGTGTTTATGCCTATCCCCATGGGTATCACCTTTCCTCTCCCTGCAAGCACCTGTGCTTCTTCCATTCCAAAAAATTTGTACTACATAGTCTGGAAACAGCAAAGGCAAAGGCTGGACTTACCTTTGCCCATGGACCAAAATGCAACCATGAGAATCCGGCACTGCTGAAGTTGCCAAATCTGTGCCAAGGATTTCGCCAGGACGTTCCTGAAGCCCTCAGGTGGGCAGTTGGAGAAGAATCTCTTCAAAGTGTACATGAAGGCGACACACTTCGAGCAGCATCTGGAGAACATGCAAAATGCACATCTCCACAGGCAGAGCATGCAGTCCAATGCTGAAATCCAAGAGCGGGATTTAGAGGTGAAAGCTCTTGTGCAGGAGTTCTAGTATGTTGTTATGCATGACATTTGAAACAATACTTGACAGCTGACATCCGAAGTGATGAGGTGCACAAGTAAAAGGGCTTCCAAAAATTTCCACAAAAATTGTGGTACGGCCTAAAATTGAAAAAAAAATGGCACTGTGTCTTGCTCACACACCAGCAGGGCTCTGCTCTTTCTGGTTTGCGCTTTCTTATAGATTTCAAAACTCGACTTTTGACTTGTTGCTGTTGCTGTGCCATTTTCGGTGGACGCTACCCACCTTAGGGTAGCAGCAAAGATGGGATGAAATGAAAGTGGGTGGGGGGTGGGGTGGGGGGGGGGGGGGGAAGACTGCCTCAAACGAGGAAAACGAATACATTCACTGGTCACTTTCCATAGTGAATTCCTCTTATGGCATTGGTCATTCCTGAACAAGATAATGGGCCAGCCGCCCTTTCCAGGTGTGCTGACAATCACTCATGCATCTGCACGGTCCGCAAATGCTCTTTATCGAGTCATGCCATTTTGTAGCCAAATCATGTTGGCATCTCATCATCGAATCATGCTGTCCATGGCATGGCCAACAATGCCTGGACAACAGATCTGCTTGTCATGTCTGGGAATATTGGAATATGTGTCAAATCTTTTAAAGCATGTGACTGAGTCTCACCATCTTTTGCCCAGCACCATCCAACAGGTTCGAATCTCTTGGCACTTTGAATCTGGCAACAAAACTGGATAGCAAGCATTGGTAAAGGCTGGGGTTTCTGACAGAGCTCTGGCTTCACAAATGAACAAGCTTGTAGCTGCGTTTTTAGGTGACACTGGATATCCAGCAACACAGAAAGATGACAATCCAAGTGCCATGGCACACAATAGCCAGTTGCACTCTGCATCAACTACGTGGCTACGACGCACATTACATGAAGATATGAAATATATCTCAGCATAATAGGGGGAAAGATGGTGGCCGCATTCAACGTTACTGTATCTGGAGAAGGATTGCTGTTGCATTCAAACTTCTTCTGGCAAAATGGATGCCTGTGCTTGGTGTTGCCCCTTCTTTTGTAACCCTCTTGCATCCTGCTTCATTTGCAGCTGCTGATTTGTTGAAAACTGCATGGCAGGCCCTGCAAGAGGACTACAAATATCTGAGGCAGCGACTTGAAGAGCTGCAGCAGGCTGAGAGCATCTCAGAGCGAATTGGGGCCATGTTCAACTGCTATCTGTGTGCTTTGGTAATTTGCTGTGTGCTGGGCTGACAACATATGCGTGGTGTGGGCGCAAACCCATGCCCTCCATCTTGCTGCTGGATGCTGTATGCACTGCGATCGGTGTTTTGCCAATTCTGGCAGAGGAAACTGGTGCAGATTACATTCTTTTGAGCTCATTCATAGCCTTGGGCTTGGCAATTTGCATTTGCAGAGTCCATTTTCTTCAATAAAGTCGGTACATGTGTTTTAGAAGTATTCAAATGCACAGACCTCCATGTTTTTCCATGTAAGGCAAGGTTGTGGCAGCTTGAACAGTGTTTGCACTAGAGAACCTGGCAAGGTTTCTTTTGCTTTGTGTGCTGAAAACAGAGCCTTGTGGCTGGGGACAGCCCCTTTCCTTCAGAAATTGCCCAATTCAGCAACAATGGAGTGCAGGAGTCCCCATGCGCAGGGGCACTCTTGTGCTCCATTGATGCGGACCTGGGTATGCCCAGAGCCTCGCAGGGGACATCCCTCTGCCTTGGATAATCCATGCCAATGGGATGCAGCTACAATCCTTGTTCAAGTTTGCCTTTAATGGCAAAGCAGGGCCTTGCACCTTGCATTCAATGGTGGGCTTGTATTCATTGAAAAACAGCATTCATTGGGTTCCTGCACTCGTTTAGTTGCATCATATTAATACCTCACAATGCGATGTATCACATTGCCTAATCACCACCTGTCTGATGAAAATAAATGGTGCCTGGGTGGCTGATTTTTGGACCAAATCTATAACTGTCCACGTTTACATAAGTTTCTCAAAGCCACAGTGGATAACGTCTTTGAACTCACTGTGGCCCCTATGGGGTTGTAGTGTACCAGAGTTAGAGTCTTTTGAACATGGCATGGGAATTTGAATTGATGGAACAATGCTCTGTGGCCTGGTCTGCTAGCCCTTTGATTTCGTTCACTGAACAGTGACGAAACAAAGCCTGCACAGGTGTAGGGCGATGGCAGGCATTAAGGCATGTGCATGTTGTCCATTCCGCAATCACCATTCTGTCGCAGTGTCAAGAAAGTCCAGATCAAATCCATAACAAACTGCCTGGCCTAATTTTCTGTGGCTTATGTCTAGCTGCATGCAACCCACAGGAAGAAGACAGCAGGAGAAAACTGGCCACACTAGAGGACAGGCTCACCCAGGTACCTTCATTCCCCAAATGGCACACTGTTTCAGCTGTGTTTGCCACTGCCATCTGCTCAGGCTACTTCCTTAGTTCATTTTTGGTCCTTTTTGTGTAACCAGAAGTCCTGGGCACATTCAGCTTGTAAGCCCTTTTCTCCCTCCTTTTTATGTTATTTTCAATCTCCCTTTCTCTTTTTTGTACTGTCTTGATTACTCGTTTGCATTTGTTTTCTACTTTGGCGTCCTCAGGAGGTCCTACAGGAGCTGGATGGGCTTGCACAACGCAAGGAGCAGAAGCTCGAGGAGATACAGGCCCTGAAAGAGAAAAAGGAGCAGGAGGTGATCGTGCCAATTCATGAACCTAAAGTATTGACACAATGTACTGATGCAAAGTTGTAAATTTCTGAGAACAGCCTACATGCACATCAACCTGTCTCCACACAGGATCATAAAAGATGTTCTTATGGTTTTCCTGCACGCGATTACCTTCTTGACCAGACCCCGCTGCATTGTGGGACAAAATTGGACGTGTGCGCACAGTAACACGATGCTTTCATTCAGGCCTGTGCAAATGTGAATGTATTGCAGTACATTGTTGCAACAGGTTTTTGATGCTTTTTTTGCAGACCCAGAAGCTTGCTGACATGCAGCAGAGTGCAGAGGACACTGCTGAGAAGAGAAAATCATTGAAGGATACTATCAAGTGGGACATGAAGGAGACTATAAGTTATAGTCTGTTATCGGTACAAAAATAAGAAGTGAAATTTGAAAGCACATGCAGTTGAACAGTATAGTATACCTTAATGTTGTTTTATTGTACTGTGTTATCTACACAATATGATAAGAATAGCGATGTGAAAATTAATCGCAGTGATAATTAAGCAATACGTTGTATGTATTAATGGAAAGTAGAACGCTGCATAAATGTTTTGTGTTGATAGAGCTCTTCACAAGTGGTGAGCATATTGCTACTGCTTGCTAACATACTGGGCTAATGGCAAAATTCCAGTGAACATTGATGGAAAGTGCACAAGAATGCGCATGCACACTGCTTGCACATATATTATGCAGCAGCGAAGTACTTTACACGTGTACAGCAGCTCCTGTTGCTAGGCTACTGGACAGCTAGCACGTTTGTCCAGAGGGCCCACCCCTCAGTGACACGTCCATTTGTATTACATAATTTGCCCCTCGATTGAATGTTATGCATGCAGTTCAATCTGGATATTTGATGTTTTGTTTTGCAGCATAAACGGTCTGTTACTGCTTTGTGTAGGTCCCTGACTAAATCCAAAACCATAATGGGTCAAGAGGCTAAAAGGCTGAGGCAGGAGATAGCTGAGATCAAGGAAGAAGTCTGTGAGGACGAACGCCAGCTGCAGTCCATGAATTCGGACTACGCAGCCAGCAAAGCGGTAGAGCATCTGAGCACAGGATGCCCTTTGGCCATTGATGTGGCATTTGTGGAGTTCACTTGGCAAAATCTGTTTTGCGCATTTGGGCAGTCACTTTTATTTCTGTCAGTTTGGGCTGGTACATTTGTGCAATGCAGTGGGAACGGAAGCCATTTCTGGCTGCAGAGTGGGGCGCAGAAGGTTCTTGTCACTGTTAGTTCATTGTTGTTTTTTGCTGTTTAATTCGGTTTGTTTAATTTCTCTTACCTGGGAGTGACATGCAGTACATAGGCCAGGTTGAATGCAAGGAATGAAAACTGCTGCATAATTGCCTGGATGCGTGCTAGAAGATGCACAATGTGCCAATATGTTTTATGAAGGCACTAAATCCACAGAAATGGCAATCATGTGCCTGGGGCATTTGCTGCACAGGCACGTGAGCAGGAGTACCGCAAGCAAATGGCTGAAGCAGAGGATCTGGTGCAGTCTTGTGAGACAGGGGCAACGAAGGCCAGACAGACATTCAGGTGACTTCGGTCGGCCTCAATTCTGTGCCACAAGCTCCAAAAGAGCACATCAGCACCTACTGCATGAGCATGTGATCAACTCATTTGCAAAATGGGCATGAAATCTAGTTGTCAGTGCAAAATTCTGCATGGCACTTACTATAGGCAATTGAAATACTGTCTAAGTCCTCGGCTCACCGTTCCCAAAGTATGCTCTCCATATTCATGCTTTTGTACTGCTCCAATTGCACAGTAAGGAAGTGTGCAAATACCATAGGTATTGTTGCACAGAGTGATCATACACAGCCTCAAACTCAAGCGCACTTCATTCTCATTTGGATCCGTTGTGCTCCATGTGTGTGCATACGCAAACATGTGGATGTGCATGTTTGTCTGCACGTATTTGTGCAACAGATGGGCATTGTGTTGGCTGTTGTTTGTTGCCTTTACAATGCAAATCACTAACACCCAGTCCACTGGTCACGATTAGTGTTTACAAGGTTTACTGAAGCTTTGGCACCCAATATGCAGTGCATACGTGTCTACAGCACTGTTGCAGTACATTTACTGCAGAAATTGCGTGAGAGGGATTCTGTTGTTAGTGCTTCTTGCCTGCTGTGCTGCCCACCATCATATACCTTTTGAACTCGCACACCGTTGGGACAGCATTCAAGCTTGTGCAGCCATTGGTGGGTCCATGACGCTGGCAAAAATTGGCGCAAACGAAAACATGCGGTGGCCATTGACGTTTTTCATTTCAAACAATCTGCATCACCAAAATCTTGTGTACATATGTTCTCCTCAATTTGCCGACATCGCATTTGCTGACATCGCACCAACACTGATGATACACGATTTCCGATAACTAGGTACGGCTTGACTGTTGATGTTATCGAACAAAACAACTGAGAATGTTTCAGTGAGTATGGAGCAACATTTGACTACGTAAATTTGGATTTAAAAAAGGCAGTTTCAACACAATTTTAAATTGTGAGGAACAGAGCATCCCTGTGTCCATTGCGATGCTACATTTCATGCATTTAATTATGTGCACATACATAATTAACGTTTATTTATGTACATAAAGAAAGAAATTGTGGAGGCAGGGATTTCGACGAGGCTGTTCGCACAGCAGAGGACAATGTTCAAAGAGCTGTCGAGGCCGAGATGAGGGCACAGGACGATGTAAGTTGGAGCCTCGATACGTCAGTAGACCTTGCAGATTTCTTGTACACTGGGTGTGGTCTGCCGTTAGACGCCGTATGCTCTGTAGCACTTGTACATTTTGAAGATGTACAATCGTTGCAGAGTATACGGCATCTAAAATCGGCTGCAAACAATCCACAAAAGTTTGCAAGAATTACTTATTTCAACTGGCTGTGTATCAGTTCTACAAAATGTGCAAAGTCTGTGACACCTTGTGGTGTTCTTTGTATGCTTGATGGAACTTGTGCAACATGCGGTTCAATTTGGATATTTTGTGGAAGCCGGGGAACCTGTACATTGCACCTCAGATTCGTGGATGAGTTGCACCCTTAAGACCTTGCGTATCTTAATTTTGATGCTGCGTGCTTTGTAGATCAGGTACATAAGTTTTAATTGCAACATGACGTGTCGCATTTCTGGAATAAAACAGTGTGCACAGCTTGTACAATATCTCGTGAACATGCAATGTTCTGTAGAATTTGCAGGTTTTGTGGGCCATGTACATGCTGCTTACTGTGACACGGACTCTATGGATACAATACTTCTTATTGGCTTTCTTGTCTTGTTGTCATGTTCAGCAATTAATGGAAGAACTTGCTGTATTCTTTCCAGAAGTAGAGTTGCTTCTTCTTAGAAGGATGCTTAATGTTTTGGTTGTTGTGAGGTATGGTTGTAAACACACAAAGCAGCTTGATGCTCTTTTGATTTCAAATGACTGCGTCGTGTTGCCCTAGGCTCGTTACCTGGATAGACAGCTCAACAAACTGAAGCATGCAAGGGGAAGTCGCATTGCCATCGTGGGAGGTCAGGACATGGTGGACCTTGTTGACAGAATTAAAAAGCATGAGGCAAGTAAAAAGCTGCATAACAAATCATTGCACAATTTCTTTCCGAATTTAGATCGCGTTGAATTGCTAAAAATTCATTAGATCTGTTGTGCACAGAGTTCATTTGATATCTTTCTAATTTTGAAATTGTCTTAAATTGCTGAAAGTTTGTGCACAGCTACATGCCGTGCTAAAATGGACCTTATCGTATTTTTCATGCCATTTCAATTTTGCTGCAGTTCTTCAGCAGTGTAGTCAGTACGGGTTTTATAAGCCAATTAGCCAACAGCAATAGTTCAAGCGGACAACGGAGCTGCCAACACGATCCCCAATGCCCAAATGCTTGCATGCAGAATATTGTTGCACTTATGGAATTAGCTACTGCAAAGGAAGACGACATTCTGGGGGACGTGCGGTCACATCACATCAGAATTAACAAGACCGGGCAACATAAGTTCAAAATGGAATAATGATCAGGCGATGTCAAGCTGTGCTTGCACAGGCAGAAGCTCGTCCATTCCTTGAACCATTGAATTCGCGCATTACAGTGGTGAATCGTATTGACACTGGACCGAATCCCCTGGGCAAGGATTCGGTACAGTCAGGACTACATTAGGACTATATTAGGGCTAAATTAGGACAGCAATAGGACTGCATCAGCATTGATGTTGGGACTGTCACCACTTTTCCACCATTGTTCAACAATTGCTGACAGATGCCATGCTGTTCCTTTCCTCAGCGCGAATTTCACCACCTGCCCCTGGGGCCTATTGGCGCCCTGCTGTCCCTTGACAGCAGAGAGAAGGCCACGGCCGTCCAGTATGCCGTTGGCCATACCTTCAGAAATTTCATTGCCTCAGACATGCATGATGCAAAGGTTTTCAAGGTGCGTGCTTGATGTTTGGTGTTACAGACAACTCCAAGTGCAGTTTAACCAAGACAGCATGAAATGGAATGGCATAATATTGCATAGCGCTCATGGTTGGCTGTCTATGTGGATGATGGAATAGATTTAAACATAAAGAGCATGGCAATACCTTGCTGTACACGTTGTATATTATGCTTTGATGATCGATTTGTTCCTGGCATCAGGTTGGTAAGTACAGATGTGCATTAACTATGTAATTCATCCTCATGTTGGGATTTATTTTAATGAAAAGTGGATTGAACAAATGTTTGATACGCCAAGATGGGGTGCGTTGGAATGGTGCTGAAAAGGTACCTCGTGGGCACATCTTGACATTCCGCTTGTGATTTTACTACAAAGAAATTCCGCAACAGCACACCATGCTGCATCAGTAATACTCTGCTATCGTTATGTCAAGTCCACCTCAGGGATATTGGATACTCCCCAGCAAATGCGCCCTATTGTGGTAACTGAATTGGAATTCAAATCGGTGTTGAGTTCCGCTTGGTTGCGAGGCCCTGGGCTTCAGTCCTTTACTGCAGTTGTTCAAACATTCCATAATCTTGATTGCCTTGTTTATGTGGTGCCTTGTGGGGCCCAGCTTCAAATTTACAGCCCACGCAGAGGCTGCAGTTTAGCAGCAAAGAGCTCAAGCTCGGCTGCAATGATGGAAAAGGCACATGGCTGTGTGACAATGCAAATCCATCTTGTATTGATGCTCCGTGGAACCAGCATATTTTGTTGGTTTTCCTCACGTTTTGTTGCTTTTTAGATTTGATTGTGTTTTACCGTGGACAGCGCGTTTTGAAATCGGTGGGAAATAAGTGGCTGGCTTCAAGCGTTCAGTGCTACATCTACAGCTTCAACAGATCGCCATACGATGATGTAAGGCGTCCCAATTTGCCTGAGGGGGTGGAGACGGTGCTTGAGGTAAGCACTCGGCTAATTTGCACAGCCAGAAAACAGGCGAATGGAATGAAATGTACTTATCTGATACAGACATTATTACTTCATAAATTGGGACTATAAATTTGCTGCTGTATAAAGTAAACGGTGAGGAAAATGGTTAGCATAAAATGCAAAGAATTCCTGAAGAGCTGTCATTTGCTTGATCTGTTTTGTAGAGGCACATGTATTTGCAAGTATTTCCATATGCCTGATTGAAAATGCCCAAGATCTGTGATTTCGTGATTGTGAGGAACTCCATATCAAACGGGTATTTTGATAGATAAATACTGAAAGCAATTGGCTACTCAACATTCACAAGATGCGACCGTTGCTTTATTGTTGTAAAAGTATTTGCTTGAAATCGGTTCCTGTTCTCAGGTGCTCCGATTCGACCAAGTGCCCAATTGGCACATCGTGCAGAACATTCTCATAGATTATGGCTCCATAGAAGTGGTGGGGCTGTGTGCAAGGGAGTCCACTGCCATGCGAGCCATCCGAGGGCCCACAGGGCAGCAGCTGTCATGCATATACTTGCCGGACGGCCGCAAGATCTACAGCAGGGGTGGCGTGGAGGTGCGTGCCAATTATTGTGAGGCCATTGTCGACCGCTGGCAGAAGGACTCCGTCCAACTATCTGAGATCAGCAGAGACATGTGACATGACCAGCGTGTCGATTTCTCAAGTTGCCTGTAATGATGTTCACTCACATGGATGTGAAAATGCCAACGACTCTGGTAAAAGATGGGGCTGGAAAAGGCGAGCCATTATCTAAGGAGTTTGTGATCTGTAGTGGGCACGATTTGGTCCTGTTTCAAGAAACTTGCGGTCCTGGTTTAGAGCATGGAAGGGGATGGTTAGAAGTCGCAGCTGTGCTAAGGGAATAATACTAGTTGTAATTGTTATATTATTTTTAATTAATGCTATTCTCTTATAAGAGAATGCTCGGGCAAAATAGGGAGGTGACGACTGCCTCCTTGGCTTGCTTTGAAGGACTTTATGTTGTTAAAAGATTATGATTTATTCGCACATGAGTAAATAAACAAGCCAAAAAATGTATGAGAAAATTGGGAATTTATCCCAAGAGCTCTCTTCTGATGGCTCCAGGGTTCTGTGCACACGGGCGCAAATCCAACGCCCATGCTCGGAAAGGACACGAGCGAATCGATGCGGGAGTTGGAAGAACGCAGAAGGGCTGCGCTGGCTGAGCTCCAGGCCGCAGAGGTGGGATTCATTTCCATTTGTGGCGTTAAGACTCTCTCGTTTGCATTTGTTTGTCCTTTCAATCATTGCAGTTCATTCTTGCCTGCTGTTCTCCATTCCCTTGCATTCTGTTCTACCCCTTAGAAAAATTTTGGCCTTCTTCATGAACTGAGTTGTGTGGTATGGTTTAATGTGATACTTGTTGTCGACCGGATGTGGAGTCTTCCCTGGTGTTTTGTGCTCCGGCAGGACAAAGACCTTCCCTTTCCTACCAACGAACTGCCAGAGAATACTTTTCAAAATACTTTTCTTCGTTGTGTGCATTAACATACACAAACAGTTGCACTTCTTGCTTAACAGCAACTCCAAAGTATGCGGATTGATCGATGTACAGCACTCGTTATGGACACAAGGGCCAACATAGTGTAAAGGTGTTTGGTGCCATCTTCTTGCCAGGATGCCAGATGCCGCAGTGAGTGCGAATTGGAGAGTTCAAAGGGGCAGAGAAATCGAGCTCGCCAGATGACCGTACAGGTGTGCCCTATTCTACCGAATTCTTGATTTATGTACTTGGTTATTTACATTGTTTCAAGACTTTGGTGATGTCAAAACTCCTTGGCCATCCCAGTTCGATATCCTGCATGTCGCAATCGTCGCAATCGAATGCGCACAGCGATGGGCCACAACGCAGAACAAGTCAAACCCTTTTGGTTCAGCCTCTGTGGCAAGTTTGGTGCATGTGGCACTCAAACGCACTCGCTGTGTTTGGTCAGGCAAGCAGCCAGACTCAACTTGTCTTGCAACCAAAACCAAGAGAGGCCAGGAACAAGTCTCGAGCTCCCTTTAAATACCAGACTACGCCTCACTTTTCACCCACCAAAACTCACGCACAGCATGGCGGACTGAACTCACACTTCGTGCACACGCACACACATACACACGCACACACTTCCCCTGCAGCACCGACCCACAGCATTGACCCACGACCCACAACTCCAAATCACAGCACCAACACACGATCAGCCAAATCATTAGTAAATTTGAAGCTGATTGTTGGGCAGCCATCCTCCCACCATCTCGATCAGGTCGACGAGTGCATCAGTCAACCTACATATGACCAGCTGCTTGCAAAACATGGCAGCTGCAGTTGTCTTTGTGTGTGCAAGCACTGTGACCTTCCCTCTCGATGGGCGAAATTTCAAGGTTGCCTTGTATGAACAAGAGGCAGACTTTCATCTCCTGATTCTGACCTCCAGTTCTGTTTCATTTTCTCACTGAGTTTCACTGCACATCGGCGTTCAGCCACCGACCTCCAGTTACGTAACCTGGAAAGTTGCAAGCGAAACACCAAGAAACATAGACAGCCATTCAATTGTAATATTGATGGCATCCCTGGATTGAAATTCTCAGATGCCAGCATTTAATTTAAATCATCGGATTACGAATCAGTAATTGACGAAGCCAGCTCAGTGGTCAATTACCAGCAATCCGATCAGTGACTTTAATGATTTTATTGACTGATAGATACAGATAGAGATATAGACAGCTCTGGACTTTATTGATTTATAGATGTATTTGCACATTTTATAGATTTTATTATTAACTTTGCTTCTAGGTTCGATTCACTGCAATGATTTCTCGATCGAATGCATTAACGTATTCTCACTTGCAGTGCCAGAATAAACCACTGCTCTTGCACCATTAGAAAACAGCCTGTTTGCGATGCCAGCTGCGATGCCATTTTGACACAAATTGATGCCATCACAGATGCTTTCATGCCATCACACTCACTGTGATGTTATCAATTTGTGTCAAAATGGCATCGCAGCTGGCATCGCAAACAGGCTGTTTTCTACCAGTGTTGGCGGTGTACCTGTTCGAGCGTGGATATTCATGCAACGTCAAAATTGTGGTGGTCATCAAGGGCTTCTATGTGATTGATCAAAAATTTCGGTTGGTTGGTTTATCAACGAGCCGCAACAGACTAGAGCGAGCACATGGCATCGCTTTGTATCTGCAGACGCAGCGCTTATCCAGGCACTGAAAACCATGCACGCAATTTTTTCAACTTCGATGGCATTCCAGTACCAAAAGTTTTGATTGTGACGAAAGGCACTTCTGTCGAGCCACTTCTGTCCAGCCACTGTGGTTGGAACAGCAATGCTCTTCACCAGTGGAATTGGCCATTTCTTGGAGACCAAGTGACGCCACTGGGATGCTTCCTCCGACGAGGAAGCGTCCCAGTTGCGTCAAGTAAGCGTCATTTATTGTCATTTGGCGTCCCAGCAATGGCCGTTTCCCCTAGTGCTTCTTCACTCACTTGCGCTCTAATATTCATAACAAAAACGCGTTTTCACTGTGAGCATGCCGAAACAAACATTTCCTTGTGTAGTATATATGCCAAATATACATATGTCACTTGTGGCTGCGTTCATCAGAGCGCTGTTTGGACAGCGATTGTCCTCTTTCCGCTTGTCTTCCTGATCTGAAATTTCAGCTATGAATAGCAACCGTGCAGGGCGCTGTGGACAACATATACATTCAATATCGAATGCAGCAACGCCTGGTATCACGTGAACTTGTATTGAAAGGTTTTCTCTCCAATTTTTTGTCCTTCTGCTCGCCAAACAGTGTGTGCGTCCGAGAGGGAAAACTTGGATTCTGAATTTACGTCCTTTCTGAGCTGTTTGTTTCTGCTGAGGGTCCGAATGATCTGTTGGGAATTTTCGTCCCTGCGATTTGTTAATTTGTGGTAAGTAATCGCAAGTCATTCTTAATTGACAAAACATTGTTCGTAAACAATATTTTGTTATTGAAGAATGACTCGTGATAGATAAACCTGTTGAAATGTGTGCTAAAGTTCATATTGCACTAATAAATGTATTGGATGCAATAAAAAGAATAGAAGATTGCAAATGCATAGATCTTTTAACTTGTACGTTGGGCTCTTGCTCCGTATTTGGAATATAACGATGTGATCTTTTCAGCAGCAAAACAAAAAATCAAGCAGTTTCATTCCAAACTGACAGATCATTATTTTGGTTCAAAACACCTTATAGTCCAATTTCATTACCAATGCCGCATTTCAAGCAACGGCATGTGCATTTGTGTATTAATGTTCGTGTTTGCCTCTGTCCTGCCCAGGCGGAGGACGCCCTTTTTGAAGCTCAGTCCCAGTTCGAGCTGCTGCAAAGCGCAGGGCCTGTCGTTGAGAGTGCGGGGGAGGGGGCCCTCGCCGATCTCACCGCCTCCATACAGACCAACAGTGACTTGCTGCGGAAGATGACTAATGACGTGCGCCCATTTGTCAAACAGTAAAACGAACTGTTCAGTGATTAACCTCAAGCCTAAAACCCGAAGACCCCAAAAAGCCCTAAACTCTCAAACCCTCAAGCTCCCAAGCTGTAGGTAATTGGATGATTTTGTCAATCAAACAACTGATGAATTAGCGATCAATTTCAAACCCTAAACCCAAGTGCTAATTGCTTTAAGCAATTACATGACAAATTACCACTTAAACCCTAGCTCCAGTGGCCTTCAAATGAATATACATGGCCCAGCTTGCAGCCAGTTCCCTAAGCTTGGTCCCGGTGAAGTGCAGTCTGGACCAATGCAAACTTTGTTTCCCCCATTCATAGCACTTTTTCGGCGGCCAGCTCTGCAGCTTTGCATTGCGCTTTTGCTCCTTCGCAGGCCGAAAATAAATTCTCTTCTTTAAATGTAGCTTATGAAAAGTGTCTTCTTACAATCGCCATGAAAACTGCTTAAAATTGATCTCGACTGCAGGCCAAGGAGTCTCAGGCCGAGTTCGAAGAGCTGAAGGGGCAACTTGAGGATGTGAAAGCGGAAATAACAAAAAGGTGTGTTCACACTCGCTGCAGGGCTTCGATTTACTATCTTAAGTCAAACCTTTGCGCCTTTTTTTTTGGTGACAGTTATTGAGTAAAACAGATGTAATAATCAACCTAAGCAATTCTGAACGAACCACTGACAATTATGAATGCATGTTGCACTGACAATGACCCTTGTAGTCACGGGGCGTTGTACCTGCGTTGCCCAATGTCGGACAAACTACTAGGTACGACAGATTACTACAAAGTCAAAACAATCTGCTGAAGTAATACAACGCTACTAAACTACTGTGTTTTGTGCCTAGCTAAGTACTGTGTCTTGTACTCATGATATGACAACTTCGTGTTGTGCTACCAGCCAAGGCACGTCCCAATTGCCAATCAGGCCCGCATTCTGTTGCACAGACGGTGGCAGTTAGTCGTTCATGTTCGCTGCAGCGTGTCTGGACTGAATCTGAACGCCAAGCACTGACAACTTTGAACATGTGTGCACAAAGTACTGGATATACTGAATGCGTAAATGGTAAGCACTGTATTCTTCATTTCAACAGTAGTATCTTAATCTGTGATCTGTTCCATGTTCCATGTCCAGCCTGTCGATTGCACAGAGTAGATTAGTCCCCACAATATCCCTTCTTATGTCGTTTCCCAGTCTGCGTGCTTTGCAATTCAGCTGGCATCAAATAAATTATCAATTTTCGACAATATTCTTGACCATATTCACTGGCAGTACTATAAAAGTAGTAATAAACACACGGGAGTGCATCCAAGCGCAAATAATAGAGGGCGTTCTCATAAGAGGCGCACCAAATATAACTGAACATTCGCAGAAAATTACAATAACACGAATTGTGAAGAGCAAATGAACCGCATTTTTAAAAATGACAGAATGAATCAATAGCCATGAACAAATTTAGTCAGACATTGGCAGGAAATTATAGTAAAACCAAGTGAACTTGCATTGTTTTGTACATGTTTATGTATCTTTTACATTCATGTACCTCAAAATACATTCATGTACTTCAGACTGAGGTACGTCATGAAGTAAAATATACAACAAAATGTACAAAACAATGCAGGTTACTATGTCAACAGCTCAGAAAATAATAAAGGATTGATCGAATTTGATTGCTGCAGCCACGCCGAACTGGAGACGCTCGATGACAGCCTCCAGGTGGCGGAGAAAGATTTGCGCGAAGCAGCAACTGCTGTGGTCGATGCAGAAAAGGAATTGGAAGAGCTCCAGGAATTGAAACAGGAGAAGGAGGCTCAAGTACGAGCACGCAAGTAGCATTTGATTCCAAGAATAGCGGTAAAAGCAAGTGGAATAACATACTGAGCCTGACACCAACTTGGCACAGAAGAGGGTAGCAAGCAGCTTTAAGCAGTCCGTCAAGAAATTGATGTTGTAAGGAAATATGCTATGAGCATGAGAGAAAGGAATGAAGACAAGGGAATGTAGGCAAACGAATATGAAAGGCAGGCTTGGTATTTACGCCGTAGAAACTGATCGTATTTACATTTTTACGCGTAAAAACAGTTTTTACGTTTTTACGCGTATAAATGCGTAAATACAACGTAAAAGCTGCCCGTTGTACATAAGGACAGTACATACAGACTTACGGAGTCTGGAGAGTGGCATCCAGACGCTCTGGAAGGGACATAAAACGAGTTTTTGTTAAACACCATCATCACCCTTGCCAAGGGCGAGGTGGACACTGTGTTGCGGGTCTGGATATGGTGGAGGCCTGATCATTGTGAGGAACTTTCATCGTATAATCTAGGCGTCCAAGGGAGCCGTAAAAACATAAAAATAGCCGTAGAAATAGGGCCCTTTTGCAAATTTACGTTTTTACGTGTAAAAACGTAAAAGTAAAAACGTAAACGTAAACGTAAAAACCAAGCCTGATGAAAGGAATAGGTAGGATTCATACATATTCTGACAAATGTGTTGGGAGTTCAGCACCAGACTGGTACCAGGAAAAGTGACCATGTACACAGTTTCTGCTTGCAGTCACGATATGTCGAGTTGCCGAAGTTTGTGCATATCCAGATACATATATTTTGGTGTATACATTCCATAGTATTGAATGAAACACAACAGCAATAAATCAGTTGGATGAGGCCAATCTAATCACTTGCTATTTCAGGTGGGGCTGAAACCCAAAGTAGATGCTTGTTTCTGAATCACTCATGGAGCCAATCCCGGCCTTTACTAAAGGGTGAACAGCCCGACATTGCATTGGCAGTTTCAGGCATGGGAGCCCCGGACTGAGTGCTCAGACTGTACTTGATGTATATTGTGTACTTTGTATTTTGATGAGTAGTTCATGTTCTGGCCTTGCAGCAGTGTTGCCTGAAAGGTGTATTTTCAGGCGATTGGGTGCAAAGCACGAATGAAACATTCACTGGCCTAAAAAGCTGATGGAGAAGCGCCCAAGACACTGTCAATGTGGGCGAAACATTGGAGCTGAACTATAGACCTAATACCAGGATGAGAATTTTTGGTCCACTTTTGAATGCACGATTGTTGGCATTTGGTTTGTTTGATACAGACATCCATTGCTTGGTGATTTATTCTGTGGCACCCGTGCTGAAAGAGGCAACTCGAGGTGTCGTCCCCTTTGTTAATTCTTTTTCTTGACTTGTACAATGGGCTAAAGAAATCGAATCATGTATAAAGATAACAACAGTTGCACTGATTGGGAAAAATGAGTTATAAGATGCAATTCAGTTTTAGCTAATAAAACTGAATTTAAGTACACTAGTTGACTGTATCTATTGCTATTGTTGCTTGTGTAATAATGCATATGTTTCTTAGTGCATATCCAGTGACGTGCTCGGTGTTGCACATTCCTCAGGGAAGAGATCGGGAAGAAGAAAAGGCAAAACTGGAGCAGAGTATCAAAAGGGCAGTTGAAGAGCAACAAAAGGTAATGGCTCCTTTGCTTCCTTTCTTGTGATTGAAGTATCCAAAATTTTTCTTTGCTTTCTACTATCTTCCTGATTGGAGGGAATTTCTCTCGACCGAAAACTTACAAGGGAGCCAGCAACCTTTTAGTTATATTGGCGCAAGACATTGGGCATACTTCCATTGCCAGACTGCACTGGTTGACCGGCTTGGACGAGGTGGTGACGTCGTTACCAGCATGACACACAGCTTGTCAGCAGTCAGTGATGCACCATTTCCGATTTACAGTCCAATAGGCCAACGTGAACTGGCATGTCAGAAACGACTTGAAATATGCACACAGCACCCAACATGCTCCCAACGTCTAAGGCATGGGCCTGCAGCAGAAGGGACAACATTTTGGTCAGTAATTGTACCAATTGCCTGTAAAATTGTTCTGCTGCGATCAGCCTTTCAAGAAAAGCTGTTCTACAATGTAATGAGTCTTCTCCAATATTCTCCCAAACCAATGTTTGTGCCTGTGCAGATGGGCCTGGATGCCAGTGCTGTTGAAGCATCCAGACGCACCGTGGCCGACTGGCTGCAGGCAACAATCAATGGGGACGGCGACAGGGTTGCCTGCGATGTGGAGATGGATGACTTTTTCACACCAGACAAGTTGGAGAGAGAGATGAAGAAGCAGAGGAAGATGCAAGAGGAGAAGGAGAGAAACGGGGGTGGCAATGCCTTGAACTTGGAGGTATGGATTGTACTCGTTTGCTTGTTAGGGGAAAGGGGGAAATTGGGAAAATGGCCTTGGAGTCACAATCAGGATACACAACTTGATCCGATTTGGTATAGCTTTGAGGAATATGCAACAACACAAATGAATTTTACCAAAGAAATGGGGCATCAGTAAAGTCACTTCGAATGGTGCAGAAATCAGGGTGGCTGGGGGGTACTATACCCCTGAGATAAGCTGACAAAGCTGGAAAGGGGGGGCATGGTGACACTCAGGGATAGAAAGGCGAAAAGTGGTCGAACGTTGACAGTGTTAGATCTGCGGGTCCAGGTCGGACCGAAAGGATTCGTGGGCACCCGCTTCGGGAAGCAGGGATCCCAGAGGGGACAGTCAGGAAACAGAATGAAAAAAAGATTTTTACCACAGCTATTAAGTAGAATAGACACCTTAATGTTCGTGCCAATTAATGGTTTTGTGTGGTTGCCACGCGCAGCTTCAGTAATACAATAGTTTCCAAACACGATTGCAAACCATGTGGATTGAGGAGGTCTTTGCCAGCAGCAGAAACTTGTTAACACGGCAGGCTGTCTTCATCCTCACAATGGATACTTGCCATGCATTTGCCTTCCTGGGCTGAATGGTTATTGACAAGTCATGGGGCAATGAGCCTGGAAAAGAATTCTAAGAAATACTTCAGAAGCACATCAACAAGACAATGCAATTGGACAGTGGATCTTAAGCGATGTCTGTAATGTACAGAGTGGAGCAGCATACACTCAAATCACATGTAACAATGCTTGACCATGTTAGGACCATTCACACAGAACTGTGTGTTGCACTGACACGTAGCTTCGTTCAAGTTTCATAAAGAAACATATATCAGTTGCCTCTTCAGACCAAGACTTGGAACTTGGAACTCAAAATCTGAGATAAAGTTGCAAGATAATTGAATAGAGGCATATGTGAAGCGGAGCCTGTACCACATGTTGTGTGCATGCACACATTAAACTTATGTAGAACCACAACACTATCAAATGCAGTATGCTTCAATACAACTTACCTTGAGGGCCGCAAGAAACAAAGACAGTGCATTACTGCAGGCATGAAGTCCTGCCCACTCACCTTCAATTTCACTCCTCACAAGAAGTGTTGAAGTCAAAGTGTTTGTTGTTTCCTTCTGGCTTCCTGTGACAGGAGTTAATGGAGGAAAAAGAATCCAAGATGGCATCAGTGAAAAGGAGTAAGCAAAGCATTTCCAAGGTCGTCGAAAAGACAGAAGAAGGAATAAAAAAACGCGAGCACGTTTATGAGAAAATAACTCACACTGTTGAGCAGACCGTTGCAAAGGTCTTCTCCAAAATGATGCGACAGCGCGGCAGCTCTGGGAAGCTGTTCTTCGACCATGAGAAGGCGATCATCTCTCCCAAGGTGAAGGGTGAAACATTCAATGTTTGGTTCAATACAGTGATGTATTGGTGTTATTCAGTTGGCATTAATAGCACTGAAGTATTGCACATGCTATGTACAGACATTGCTTACAGCAATGTTTTTGTACCAGCATTTTGCCGAAAATGGTACACCGGCTTCAGGTGTGGATCTACTTGGGCATTTCATGTCACATTTTGCAGCAATACCATCAGGGCTAACCCGTCTGCAGGAAAGGCCGTCACAACACTCTGTGGTGACGGTGGCCATAGTGGCTGGCAATCGCCCTTGTTGCTTACGACCGTTTGTGACCGGTCACAAACAGCGTCGAATGCGGCCAGTACAGCAGGAACTCGGACAGGGCTTGCCGTGTCCAGTACTTAAGCGATCTGAGCGACTGCAGCTGTGCCCAGTACTTTGTGTTTGCACGGTATCCGCAGGTCCAGATGCACCACCAGGGCGAGCGCGTGGAGGACATGAAGTCGCTGTCGGGCGGCGAGGCATCCTTCACAACAGTGTGCCTTGTGCTGGCGCTTGGTAAGGCGATTGCATAACAGCAGAAAATGAAGTGTATTTTTTTAATCCAAAACAGTATACGTTTTTACTTTTACGTTTTTCAGCATAAAAACGTAAATTTGCAAAAGTTCCTTTTTTTACGGCTATTTTTACGTTTTCGCGGCTCTCTGGGACACCCAGGTTATACGATGAAAGTTGCGGACAATGATCAGTCCTCCCCCGACTCCATCACCCGCAGCACAATGTCCACCTCGCCGTGGGCAAGACGATGATGGCGCTTAACAAAAGCTCGTTTCCTGCCCCTTCCAGGGCCCCTTCCCTGCCCCTCTCCAAACTCCGTAAGTCTATGTGTACTGTCCTTATGTACACCGGGCAGTTTTTACGTTGTATTTACGTATTTTTGCGCATTTTGTCGCGTAAGAACGTAAAAACTATTTTTGCGCGTAAAAACGTAAATATGATCAGTTATTACGGCGTAAAAACCAAGCCTGCAGTGAAGTTGTTGAGTATGTGGAAATGGCTATGGAGATGCGGGCTGTGCGATCAGAGTATGCTTCCAGAGAGGGTCTTTTGATTGGTGTACCAACCGTATTAGTTCACACATATCTGCAATCCATCCCGTTGTTGCTTGGTTCCATGCCTGGGACCAGGCTTGGTTTTTACGTTTACGTTTACGTTTTTACGCATAAAAACGTAAACCTGCAAAAGGGCCTATTGTTATGGCTATTTTTACATTTTTACGGCTCCCTGGGACACCCAGGTTACACGATGAAAGTTGGGTACAATGATCAGTGCTCCGCCATATCCAGCACCCGCAGCACAATGTCTACATCGCCCTTGGCAAGGGCGATGATGGGCTTAACAAAAACTCGTTTTCTGCCCTTTCCAGGGCATCTGGCTGCCATTCTCCGGACTCCGCAAGTCTGCATGTACTGTGTTTATGTGCACCAGGCAGTTTTTACGTTGTACTTGCGTATTTTTACGCATGTTTACGCATAAAAACGTAAAAACTCTTTTTATGTGTAAAACCGTAAATACGATCAGTATTGAGATGTCGTTGGTACTTAGTTATTGAGCACATTGTTAATTGACAATGTCACAAATCAAAATGATACGGAATATTCTACATTTTCCCTCCAACATACTGTACACCGAAAATTTTTCGCGGAGAAAAATTTCGCGTATTTCGCGGGAAAAAAAAATCGCGGAGAAATATTTTCGCGCACTCGTCTGTGCGCGAAAATTTTTCTCCCGCGAACTTTTGTTCCCCGCGAATATTTCTGCCGCGCGATCATTGTCGCAGCGCGACCTTTGCGGGTGGAGTACCAGCGGGTGGCCTTGGCTGTAGCCCGCTCGGAGGCCCAGCAAACTGAGGGTCCTTTGGCGTAGTGGGCGACCAGCAGGGCCTGCCCGAGTGGCCACCCGCGAGGCCTTGGAGGAGCGCCCGGATCGGCGCCTCACGGCCGCCCATTCGCGCCGCCCGCGGTGGCCTAGGATGGGCCCCGCCGGTGGCCCGGGCGGGCGCCAGCACGAGGAGCGAAATGCGCCGCAAGATTTTTCTTCTCGCGGGCGCACAATCGCGCCGCCCGCGCTGCCTTGAATCGCCCCGGTCGGTGGCGCGAATGGCCAGCCAATAGGCGCGATAGGCGCGACAGGCGCGCCCTCATTCGCCTGCCCATTTGCGCCCTCCGCGGTGGCCTGGAACGGCCTCCGCAGGCGACGCGAATGGGCGCCCGCGAAGCGCAAGAGGCGCAGCAGGAATGGCGCCTCGCAGGCGACCATTCCTATCACCCGTGGTCGCCTGAAATGGTACCCGCCGATGGTGGGAATGGGCGCCCATGAGAGGCGACATGCGCCGCAGCATTCGCGCTGCTTCCGGAGCCACCCTGTGGGCCGTCCCCAGGGCGCGCTCCTTGCGCGTTCGACGGGCTCGATGCAGGCACAGATTCGGTCGCCGATCGCTTTGCAAGCCACACTGCGCCTGTGCCCTCGAAATGCTCCCAAAAACTTGTGGGTTCCATGGAGACTCGGCCAGCCGATGGCCACTGCCCTGCGAACCCCCCGCTGGCCAGTTCAGGGTTTCTTTGCCGCTCGGCGGGGGCCACACGCCGCAGCGCAAAGCCAAGAGGTCAAACTGCGCGCCCAGCGCCTGACCCACCCCTGAGGGGTGCCGAAA
>CAJHUC010001768.1:0-14972 GCA_905146915.1 Ostreobium quekettii
CCCCTCCAATTGGGGGCCCCGTCAGGCCCATAGGCCCTGTAAGGATGCGGGGACGCGGGGACGCGGGGACGCCCGCCTCCCCCTCCAATTGGGGATGCTGGGGACGTCATTGCGCCATGGGGCGGCGACGGATTCTGGGGACGCCCGGGGACGTGGGTGTTTGGGGACGCTGGGGATGGTATCGGTGTGCGCACTGGGGACGGATGCTGGGGACGCCCCCCCCTTCCCCTCCCCTTTCAGGGGCGTCCCCGGGGGCGTCCCCACCGTCCCCGGGGACGTCCCCGGAGGTTGGGCCTTTTCTCTGCCTGCTGCTCAAAACAAGGAATGGCATCCAAGTAATCCTCTATTATTCTGAGCCAGAACACAAAGTCCTGTCCTTGCTCTCCCGTGAATACTGGGAGCTTACATGGGTTAAAATAACCCATGTATGGTGAAGCTGTGTGGTAAAGCAATGTTATGTGCGGCTGAGTGAATGTCCACTGATCCGCATACATGGCAAGTATGGTTGTCTACTAGTATATGCTTCTATCCCCAGTACGATCTACATTCTGCTCTATGGATAAATACCAGTATGTAGAGGGGTCTGAGGCCATAGCTTTGCATCATCAGCTGCCTCGGGTATGGATACAGTACAAGCTATTGTTGCAGGGTGAGACATAGAGAGAACAACCTCAAAACCCATAGCCTCCTCCATCTCTGACCACAAAAATGCCAATAGATCCTATCTATCCGCCATAACTATTCACTCATGCAAAATGGCAAAAAGTAGAGTGAAATAATGAATGCGGGATGAATACCCAATAATCCCAGCAAAAATACAACCGAACAAGCTGAATGAATGACAATAATGACTGAAAACTAAGAGTGTTGACTGAATTGAACAAAGTGAGCATAGACCGTACTCAAAGGCTGTTTGGAAGCTTTACAATACCAGGGCTATCCTGATATGTAGTCTCTACTCGCTCAGAGTAAGCCCTAGGATCCACCAAAAGACATACCCAAATCAATGGGTACTATACTTCCCCAACCAATAAGGTATTAGATAGCTTCACCACAACAGTTCTAGGACATTCTTTACAACCAGTTTCTTGTTAGGTTAGCAATAAGGAATTTAAAAATACTCAAAGAGTATTTACTCACCCCTCACAAGAGAGGCTTCTCTGCCACATCCCAAGGAATGCCACTGGCTAATCGAAGCTGAACCTTCCCTATCCTTCGTGCCTAGGGAGGACTACTTGGGAACAGCCACACAACTACCTCGCTTCTCAGCCCACTCGAAGATCCCTGCCAACGCCTCACTCATGGCAGCTCGGGGAGCATACTGGGTCGTCTAGGACTAGTAGGGGTGTTTGTGCAACTGCTAAAGGCCACTCCCCTACTGCCCTATATGTCACGAGTGATAGGCACCAAGAGCTCCCACTCAGACCACCGTCCGTGGGGCTATACAAGGTGCAAGCTAGCCCATGTCCTATTTATCCTATTCCTAGTCACATCCCTCTACACCATGTGGGGCTCCCACTGGCTTCAACCTAGGTTCGCCCCTCAGGCAGGATTCCCTAGGTGGGGATAACCCTTCACAACGGTCTAAGCTGCCCCAATACAGAACTCCTTGACTCAGCTCTTCGCCCCTGACCTCCTGGCCTACTGCCCTATTGGAGTTGGACGGCCCCCTAATCTAACACTGGCCCTCTCAGAAGGCCCTAGGCCTAGTGCACTGGCAACCTAATGGCCTCTGTAGAATCAAATTCTAGTGTTTTGACACCCTACTGAGCCTCTTGGGGAGCTGCCGTATTCCACAAAATGTGGTTGGGCAGCTGTAGGGGTAGTTCAGCCTCAGCTTGTGTTACCTGTTATCCACCCATGGAGAGGGTCAAGAGTACCCCCTCAGTTGCTCCAGAGAAGCTGCCGTCCGCTGCTGGCTATTGTTGGCTGTTGTCCACTTGCTAATGAGATCAAGGGTACCCCCTCAGCTTCTCCAAGAAAGCTATTGCATGCTATTGTCCACTATCCACCTGCTGAGAGGGTCAAGGGTACCCCCTCAGCTTCTCCAAGAAAGTTGCCGTCCGTCTGCCGGGTTGCAACTACACTCTATCATATTCCAAACACAACCCTGTACTGCCCAGTACTAGCCAGTCACACATACGAGTCACTATTGGGTCGCCCCCTAGCCAGGCCCTCCACCAGAGGTCGCTATCATGCAGCCACCCCGCCACGGGACCCCCCAGGGGTCGCTATTCTCCACCCTTGGCTCCCAGGGTCGCTACTCAATACCCCCCATTCCCCTGGTCGCTATTCTGCGTCCCCCTAGTTAGCAGCACACAGTGCAGGTCGCTTCCCGCCACTTCTCATGGTCACGCCACATAGTGGTAGGGTCTAGTCACCCCTTGCACAGTCCGTGTTAGGGTTGGGCTACCGCTCACTCCTACACCGCCCCCTCCAGGGTCCTGGCGCTCCCCGCCGCCGGGACCGGTCATGCCCAGTTTGTGCCCTTATTAACCGTCATACCAGCTCGCTGGTTTTTGTGGCAATACACTATCCCAACCTCCATCCGCAGCAATCTCTACAAGGTAATGCACCCCACTGCGCTCGCCGGGATCCTTCATGAAAACAACAAAACAATGCACCTCCCCCCATGGGGCCGGGCGCGCAATATCCTCTCTGGCCGATTCAGGCCCCCTCACAGGGCACTTGGCCAGCCGGCTGCTCCTCCTTGGATCTCTCGGATGGAAACCCCCCTCCAACGGGATGTGGCCCCTCTTGTGCTCTCCCTCCATGTGGCGCTCTTCCGCCATCCACACCCACTAGCTCTAAAACCACTTGGCATAGTTTTCGGTTTGATGCACGCAATGCACCCGCCGCGGTGCCCAATTCGGCCCAGATAGGTCTCCTCCGCTAGATTGCCGGCTGGTGGTCTGGGGCGCTCGCTCCTTTGGGGTGCGCAATGTGGGCCCAGGCCTGTAGATGGCCGGGCGCGGGATGGTTGTGCACATTGTGGGTGCGCGGTGCTGTGCGGCTTGTGGGTGCAGTTGCTGGGTGTGCGGAGTGGGCGAGAGAATGAAGTTACAATCTGATGGTTGGTCACCCCTTTGAGGTGGTGGCCCCTACCCGGATCATGTGGCAATGCAATGTATGGGCCCATTGATAGTATCTCATCCCCCAATATAATCTGGCAGAGGGGGTTTTAAGCACTGGAAATATATCTAACCAAAAATCCTCTACTGCTAACCCAACGGAGGTAGTTCAAAAACCTATGAGCTTCTAATGAAACCTACTTTTATATGAAATTGTATTATCATAATGTTCATTGCACTTTAACCTCCCAGAAACCCAATTGACAGAAAAACTTGCTACCCCTTATGCTTTACACCACAATCTTCCACACGAGCTTATTGCACCCATTTAGAGTCTTAGGTTGTACACCACCAAATGCAATTGCTGGATCAAATAAGATTGGGCCTAAAGATGATCAACCCTACAACGTGAAAAAGCTTGTGTGGTGGCATTGGACAAGACCCAATCACAAGAAGGTTAAAGAATTTTTGGTACTCTGGACAAGATGGTCCATCGATCATGCTGCTTGGGTGCTTGAGGGGAACTTCGACTATCCCAATAAATTGAAAAAAGTGATTGCCCATGACAAGCCCATCAAAGATCAGATATAGGTCTATAATTGGGTAACGGTAGTGGAAACGGTTTATGGGGACTGGTTTTCGAGGACGAAAACTTCCCCAGGAGGGAGTACTATTCTGACATTGTACATTGCATTTCTTGGTATGCTGACCACCCAATGTAGGGTGAGTCAGCTGCGCTGTGCAAGAGTGGCAAAACAGCGCTTGTTTGGCAAGTTGTAACCTTGCATTCGACCCCAGCATCCGCGCTCGCTGCCATCGAGCGTGAGGAGCCGTTTCTGCCGGACCTTCGGGTCCTTTGTTGCACCCCGGTGATCCATCGGATCTCGAGGGCCCACCACAACGAGCGAGAGGGGAAGCGAGCGCCCCAAAATGCCACACCACGAGGTGTGAGAAGCTGCCCATCAGCAGCGATCGGGCGTTATTGGGAGGCGCCCAGAATGGTATTGAACCACCCCATAACTACCGAGTATACACCGTGGACGGGGTATGTGCCATGTGCATGTTTATTGGTGCATGTGGCAAGACAACGCAGATGTTGCTTTTAGTGGTAATGTGGTGGCCGGACCGGGAAGAGAGGGAGACATGGGGGGACCCCAGGTGGGAGAAACGCCAGTTTGTACTATACAGATTTCTCGATTTAGTGTCTGACCCGGACACACTCCCGCCAGCAAATGCAATCATGGCGGGCGGGAACGATGGGGCTGAGGACACGGAATCCCAGTTTGGCCGTGACGAGGGGGAAGGTGCGCATAAGAATGGGCGAAGCGAGGCGGATGCTGATGGGGAATATGAAGAGGTTGACATGGAGGAGGATTCCTCAGAGGGTGGCGCTTATGTGAGTGTACAAGCTAGCGATGATGCAGAGGAAGAGAAAGATAGAGCATGGAAGATCGTCATGAGATGTTAGTGAATGTTTCTGAGTGGCGTTACAATCCTTGTCAATAGATGCTGCAATAAGATCTATTGGGGTGAACCCTAAGTGAACGAATGGGGCTGTGAGGCCCCAGACAATCTGACATAGATGCAATAAGCGGAAGGCGTGGAGATTCAAAGGGGAATGTATTTGATTTGGGCAATTCGAGAGAATGAATATGAGTGTTTGTCTAGAAAGTTCCAGAATTCAAGAAGGGTCTGCAAAGTTCGGGAAGGTTCTGAATTGATGTGACAGTTTGGGGATCAGTGGGTTGATTGAAGTGTCTGAGAAGGTTCTGGAAAGTTATGGAAGGGGTGGCTTGTCCATAAATAGAAAGGGGGCTGTCGCCATAATGTTCTAGCTTATAGCGACCCAGCACCCCTTGTACCACGTGGTGCTTGATGGGGGACGAACGTTGACACCTTGTAGGACCTGGATCCAAGTGTAACGACGTTTGGTGGCTGCCAAATCAGTGTGTTCACCCAGATTGTAGGGCTTGAATCGAGTGTGTGAGTTATTTATCACTGCGCAAACCCATCGTTTGAAACTGCAAGACATCCACCCTCCCAGGAAAAGGAATTTGGGAGCTGAATCTGGCTGGTGAGAGGGATCGTCATAGTGCATCGCATACGGGTAAGTGGCACTAGCTCGGGAAAGTTACACGCACGCTGGAACGTGGCTAGAAGGCCCAAGTGGGGGGCTGAATCCATGCAAGAACCCCAATTGTGTCTTCCATGCAGCGAATTCGTCGCCAGGCTCCACATAGTCATTATTAGTGGAATTATGGTGACTCCCGTTTGTTCTCACTAACATATTGAATCGAATCACGTCGTAAGGAAAGACGATACTGTGAGAGAGCGCTGTGACTACTCTGAAATAAAAAGCGGCCCTTTTAACAGTAAACACTTGGACATAGACTTGCTCTGGTAATGAGAGAGGGTCAGAAAGGGTGTGACTCACACTTTAGCATACAAACGCCTCCCCCAAAGCGTGTAGAAACAGAGCGTCCCCCAGCCCCTGTCAAAGAGAATCCAAAATCGACACGGGGAAACGAACAGGGGCACTCGCTGACGAAGGCGCAAGTGCAGCTGCGCCGAAACTGGAAAACTTGCACAGAAAAGGAGTAGATTTTTCTCAGGCATAACGGCATTGATGTAGTCACACTGGACGTCAGAGTATATTCTGATGATGTTCTGGTATCGTTGGGTGGCGTACATAGTTCTGGGAAAACGTAATCAATTGGTTGGATATCTTCTTCAACACCAATCAGTGGGTGCAATTCTGGAAAGCCTTTGGGGGTGCTTTCCTGACGTTGTTTTGCGTCAACTTGTGTGCACACAGCCCTACACTAGCAGCGAGACTCGCTGGGCTGTTCAGAAGATTGCGAACTTGTGTTGGTGTATGGTAAGGTTGTTAATGTGAGGTGAATCCCTTCAATTTGCTGGACTAGGGAGTGAAGTCGCTCGGCTGAAAGGGCAACTAAGTTTCTTGTGGAATTCTGAACGTGCAAGGCGCTGTTGGGACGCGCGGGAAAGGGACACCGTACCCGCAACTTCGCAGCCTGTGACGGGCGTGGTCGCTGGCCAAGTCAGCAGCCCCTATCAATTTGGCTGATTTGCACCCTTTTCGTTGGTCTGTTTGTAGGTTGTATTGTGTCTCTCAATTGTTTTTGTCTAAGAAGTTGGGTTGGGCACGTCCTGTGAAGGGACCTCATAAATCTGACCGTGGCTTAACTGCCAAATCAGTCCCACAGCCCTCCAAACTACGCCCGTCTCCAAAGTCGCCCCAAATTGTGCGTTCCTCAAGGCGTCTGATCTGACGCATTGCAATCTGCCAAGCAACCAATACTTTCTGGACTGCGTTTGCCACTGGGCCAGCACTGGGCCTCTGGATCCACAAGTCGGCGATCGTTGCTTTCATCCACCTCGCCGAGCCTGGGGCTTAGCCGTCGGCACGCCCAACAGCGCTCCTCAGGCGGCCACTCATTAAGGACTGATTCCCAACAGAGCTCTCAACTTGATTTTCAGACTTATTGTCAGGCTCGGCGGCGTTTGAGACGGTAGTGGGCGCTCGCAGACTCGCCGTCGATTGAATGGATTTCGCTGCACTTCTGATACGCGGCGTGGAGGCATGCGACCCAACACTAGGGTGTATCTCGCTGTGACAGATTCACTCGTCGCCTGCACGCCAGACAGAATACAAGGGCAAAGACGCGCAATAGAGCGCGGTCGATATGTATTTGCAGCCTGCAGCCGCGGGCTCTTCCGTTACCAACGATGGTGGCTTGTGAAGAGCGTGTGCCCTGCGCAGCGTGGTGATTGTTCTCATGTCCTTGCGGTTGGGAAGTTGAGTGCCCCCGTGTTTTGCGCCTGTGTTGATTGCCCCCAGCTGAGAGCCAGTGTCAGAGGGCTTCATCTGCGATGGCCGCCATCGACGACGGCGGCGAGAGGACACTGGCGGGCGGCTGTGCGTGCGCAACACATTCATGTTGCGTTGCGGTGAAGACGTTCACCAGCAGCAGTGTTGTGACAATTGGATTGCCCCATTGATGGACATGTTTTAGAACGACGACGTGGATGATCTGAGTCCAGACACCCCACCAGAAGATCTGGGGATCACGCTGAAATAAGTGTGCTTGGCTTCTGCAAAACCAGGGAGGTTGTTTTGGTGCCCACGCGTTGAGCTATTCCCCAGCAATTTTAAAGCAGAGGCTTGTATGGAATGGCTTGCGGAAGTGCCCTGTCTTAAGTAGGGGCATGCGCTCCAAACGGCGCGCGGGCCGCGTGGCCAAGCGTGGGCACGATACGTGCTTCTGTTGCGGTCAAGGTTGCCCCACGCGCCGATTGGAGAAGTTGACCTGTCCGAAGGTGTCCACCACGCGTTGCATCGTCAGACGAATTGAATGAAAGGCCCAGTCCACTCAGAGGCACTTGTATGTGCACAGACCGACAAGTTGTACCTCAGGTTGTCCACAAGCGCTTTCGCGGCCAGGCAATCCCCCTGACGATCTCCAGGGCACCCTAAGATAATCCCACGGTGCATCCCGTCGGGGCACCTCCTCGCCGCCAAGATTCGGCTGGCCGATGGCTACCGGCGCGAGCGGTCTGCTGGCCAGCTCAGGACTCCCTCGGGGCAGTCGTTGCTCGTCAGAAGACCGCCGCACGGGGCAGTCGTCGTCGTGCAAGGCCAACGGGCCAAAGCGCGGGAAGCGCCCGACCCGTTTCGGAGGAGGCCGAAAAGTTCGCGGGCAAAAAAAGTTCGTGGGGGCAAAATGTTCGCACGGAAAAAAGTTCGCGCAGTTGCTCGAGCGCGAAATGCGCGAACTTTATTCCCGCGCGAACTTTTTTACTGATACAGTATTCGCAGAGCTGTTAGCAGTAGCCAGAAATATCTACGGGCAGTATACTCAGGACGCCGAACTGAACTGATTTTCAAATGCGCACAAGTGCTCGAGGTACCCATCCTGCTTTCATGATTAGGTTGCTTCCTGGGCATCCATCACTGGGTACTATTTATGCGGAAATGGGCGCACTTCCCTCGGCCCATCACGCGCCGAAAGGAAAGCAGGTCATACTCAGCCCACCCTCCTTACTGTGTGCCAGAATCTGTTCCGTACTGTGAAACGGTGATGTGGGGTCACCCCGATGGAGAAGACTAGCACGCATCACAAGCAACACACTGGGATTGGGGCATGAGATTCAGGCCGAAGCTTGGCGCAGCAAATCGACAACGTCCCCTCCCTGCTGGAGGCTACCTCCCGACGGCTGCCTCCTTGTCTTGTTATGTAAAATTCGCGATGGCGCCCTGATGTGGTCCCTAATGTTGGATGACAAACTTCTGATTGAAGGAGGCGACGGTGGCCATTTGGGATGTGCCCGCCCCTTTGGGCTGTACCAGTACAGGTAGTCACGTCTGTATCCGCCCTGCCCTCCCGACGAGAGTCAGGTGGCGCTGAGGTTGTGTTTGGTAGGCTTCGTGGGGCCCTGCTAGGGGTTGGCGTTTGAGTTCCCTCCCCTGCCCCCACTCCATCTTGTTTCCCACCCGATGAGAGCGAGGCTCTGTTGGTTGTGGGCTCGTGAGGGAGTGCGCGCGGGATTAGGGGTGCTGAGTCGGAGCGGGGTCGGCACTAATAAAGCATAAAGCACTGCGGAGCAAAGGGCGCACTTGGAGCAATGGGTACATGGGGTTGAGATGTAACTTGTGACGAACACCGATTTGAGTGCAGTTGTGCAAAAGTCCTGTCATGCGGGGAAACAAGTGTGAATGGGTGCAAGACCCATTAACGCAGAAATGCTGTTTGATCCGCTTGGCCAGGAGGCGTGGCTGGGAAGAGAGGATCCAAGCACGCCTGAGCTGACTAACATTCCGCCTGCACCAACGCCGGGTCGAGGCGTGATTCTCATGGGCTGTTTAATATATGAGAGAAGAAGAGGAATGAGGGCACGTGCCACCCCTCAACTTCTTGCCTCCTGAAATGCAGGGCTCCTCGGAGCACTACAATCATATTCAATCACGACCCCGTCACGGTCTCCAAAACTTACAAAACATGGCCAGACACGTACATGGTGGTGAAACTTCCTACTTGAACGCATGGGCGACCATACTTGAAGTGGATAGGACGATGGGGTACAGACTTCACTTCCAATTGCCAGCTTGTGCATCTTCGCAAAGGGGAGAGAGCAATCCTTTGGGAAACAAATTTTCTGGCGCACTTCACCACCTTAGACAATGCCTTCCGCCATTCCACTGAGAACTACTTGCAATGTTTCGGGTCACCTTGGGTATCGCCACGCACACAAACAACACTGCAGCACAACCTCCACTCCAACCCACGCTAATGTTAGCAGACACTCGTGCTCATGGCCAGCAAAGCGTCAACCACACTGCCGCCCTTTTGTAAACACCGTGCACAATGCTCAATGAGGCGGCTCGGGGTAATTGGTGTGGAATCTGGTGGCCGGAACAAAAGGGCTCCCAGGCAAGCCTACAGACAAGACCACGCCGCCATGTGACTGCAGCCTCTCCATATTATTTTCCCATCATTTACAGAATTCGTCACGCATCCCACTGCATCCTGGGGCATGTACAAGAGATTTTACACGGTGCACCTGCATCCCCCCTTTATGACCCGCCACCTGAAATTCGGACGGGAGAGGCGTTAATGGTACAAATGGGTCCCCGCTAAACGTACACGGAACATACACATGCAACACAACCGCAAGCCGCGTTGAAACAATGACGCCCATGATCAGTCACCACTCATCTGATACGATCGGACCCGTTTCGATCCGACATCCCCTCGTGTTCTTGATCAGTCATTCGCCTCGTTGTCTCGTCTGCATTCAAGGGCGCCCAAGCATCTTCCAGTTGCAGCCCGTCGTTCCAAAACCAGCCCTTTGCTGGGCCCACACCACATGGGAATGCTCGCGACCCCCGGCAACCCCCGGTGCACCGATTCGCAATGAGTCTCAAGGCGTAAAAAATAGACACGCCCCCCCCAGCAAGCCTGCCGCCCTCGGGCGGGCCGCCCACTCCGATGGCACCGCGCAGGCGCGCTGGCGTCTCTGTCGCCGATGGCAACAGGCGGCAAAGCCTGCCGTCCGGCGGGCATCCTTCCCCTTCGAGGCCAAGCGTCACAGCCCCAAAAGCATCCCACATCGACTCGATTCCCACGCATTCCCGCCGCTGTGGGGGATTAACTAGCGCCATGCTCCCGCCCCGCAAGGGGCGCAGTCGCGGTGCGGCGGCCCCAAGCCACGGAGCCAAGTTCAATTCCCTTTGTCTTCGTTCGTTTCTCCAAATTCCCTGCCCCAGGGCTGCCAATTTTCCCGAGCGCTGTCCCCCCGCGCACTCTTCCCGCCTGGTCACTCGTCCAGGCTGTGATCGACGTCCAGCGCGTTGCGCACGCCCAGCAGCGTGCACCGCACCGCCGTGGCCGCAGCCGTCGCGGGCGCCACCGCCGCTGAGGGCGCCGCACGCAGCGCCTTGGCCACCGCCGTGCCCATCCCCTCCCCGCCCCTGAAGCTGCGGATCGGCTCCAGCACCACGTTGCTCACGGCGCTCTCCAGGCACGCGGCGGCCTGCTTCAGCCCGCCCTTCACGCCCGCGGCCTGGGGGTGCTGCCCAGCCTGCGGCTGGGCCCCGGGGCCCGCCTTGGTCTGCGCCCCGGGACCCGGCAACGGGTCGGCCTTCCCCTGCAGGACGAGCTGGGCCCCGCCGGCCACCGTGACCGCCGCGTTGAGCACCTCCAGGGTGATGACCCGCAGGAGGGAGACGGCCGAGCGGGCGATGCGGCGGGAGGGCGGGGAGCAGTGGTGGCGGGCGGGGTCGTCTGGTGGGCGGCGGATGGACTTAACGGAGACGGTGACCAGGTCGGAGGCGGCGGTGCCGATGCGGCGAAAGGAGCGGAAGGGTGGGATGCCCGTGACGAACTTGTGGGCCTGCGGAGGCGGGGCAGGAGGGTGTGAGTGGGCATGCGTGATGCAGACGTGCGGGCGTGAGCGCCGTGGTTTCGCGAGACGGGGTGTCATTCTACCGGTGGGCACCAAATGCGAGGCCAAGGCTACCCGTTGGTGTCTTTTGCTGACACATAATGAACTTGTGTTATTGCAGGACCTTCAGCAGTACAGCGCAATTTAAAACGTGGCAGGACCGCATGAAATCCATCATGTTCATGCAATAAAAATTTGGCCCCCAGTCAACACACTCCCATACAATTCAATCATCCATGACAACTCTTCCTGCATCGGCTTGCTATAGAATATAAGCACGCTCTGATGCTCTGGACCTTTGTTGTGTGTGCTGGTTCTAGCTCCACACAAAGCGTGACTTCACCCAGTTGTGGCAAGGAGGGGTGGGGGAAGACCATGCTGTAGCATGGCTCTTTCTGTTAAGGGTGCATTCATTCGGCCCTGCTCAGGACCACAAACATGGTGCAAGGCTGCAGCAATTGTGCAGGTCGCCTGATCGCACCTGCGTGCCAGCCACATCCGATGTCCACTCCTTGCTAAGGGCCTCCACAAGTGTGTCCCATCCCTTCATGCCTGCCAGGCGTATACCCTTGAGGTTGACCTTCACGCCCCCCCAGCGCACCATGTTGAGGACCTCCACCATGCTGCCGCCCCGCAGTGCCGCCAGGTCGAAGGTGCGGGGCCTGTAGTCCACCACGACAAAGAGCGGGGCCACCTCGATGTGCTGGAAGAACATGGCTGCAGGTGCAACAGGGAAGGGGGTCCAGTGAGAACAGGGAAAGGACGCAAACACCGATTAGCCACTGCCGTCAGGCAGTGTGACCAATAAATTCAGGAATTGAACTCCTGGCAAGAACACATAATTCAGCATGGCTCTCTGTGAGCAATGTCCTGGTGGAAAATGCCACTGCACTGGAATTCCATTGATGGGAAAACCCACCCTAAACACCCCAAAGGCTGTGAACGCCGCTGAAAAGCGACCAGATGAGGTGTCAGACCCCAGGCAGGCTCATCAGCATTACACCAGCCTCACTGAGCCAGCATCCTATCATCCAATATTCCATTACCCAGCAAATGAGGGAGCCATGTTTCAATGAGTTCACTCATCGCATGCAGCCAGTTCTGCATCTGCCATACACGCACCGTCCTCGCCAGCCCCACTGGGCGGCGTATCCACGTCCATGGCCGCCAGGCTCTTGCAGTATGACTGTAGGAAGCCCACCACTGCCTGGTCAAGCCGCAACCGCAATGGCGCGATAGCCAACCTCAGCCGGTACTCCTCCATCGACTCAGACCCCTGACGCTCCACATCTGGACGGACCGCCTCCAGAACGAACTCCACCATCGGGGTTCCCACCGTGCCCTGGGGGCCCGGGCTGGGCAGCCCCGGCCATTTGCACCTGTGACGGGACAGGATGTAGCGCCACACACCACCCGTAGAGGGGTCAAGTGCATGGGGACTGCAGTCCCGCAGCTCCAGGGACTGCACATAGAGGGCGCTGCGGCGGATCTGATGCCCTCCCTCAGGGAATGTGTCCATGGACACCGTCAGGCCATTGATCTCCAGCTCAAGGCGGCCATCTGAACGCACTGCACATAGGGCTGTCAGCTCTCAGCAACTCCTGCGCATGGGACTCTTAGGCTCTTTTGAATGAACACCTGGGCTGTTCATTGCCCCCTGGCCAAAGACTGTCATTGCGCACGCAACAGGAAACTTGTGCACAATGCGCACCGCACTCAAGTGAGAATATTTGCTAGTTTGATTTCACATGAATATGATCTTGATACCAGACGGGATATATATGTGATATTTATGTTGCTCTCAGCACTGGAGAAGATGATATTGGAATCTCTGTGTAAGATGTGTGTCATGCAACACAGAGCCACAACAACAGCACTGCACAAATACCATAGGTCAGCCAGAAACGAATATGATCGCCTGCAGCAGATGTTCGAAGCAGCCTTCAGTAGAAACGGCTGTCCACATGCCATTGAAGCAGGTGTGCTGTTCATTGCAGGTTGTCCCCCTCTATATATGTTCTCAAGGCTTGCTACAGCGACTGCGGATGCCAATTCACGCAACATACGGTTCCATACACTGACAGAAATACGCTGACACAGTCTTTGCTGCACATCTCCACCAGGGCACTGGATTTCCATCCATATGGTTCGAAGACCAAATGCACATTAATGTCCAAGATGCATCCATCCCAAGGGCAGAAAATGACAGGCCTTTCCTCAATCCCGCCCCATTACTTTCGAACTTCGAATAGCTCATTATAGTCACCATTCTATCATGTGGGCAGGGCTTTCATCCTCACCTTGCTGAGAAGGGTTACTCTCATGCAGCACCACCATAGCTGAAAGGTTCCTGCACAACAGCCTGACCACAGGGGTAGGGTACGTGTCAGGCAAAGACAGCCAGCCATTGATCGCCTGCTCTAGGCCGCCCAGCATGCCCTGGTCTTTGGGGGTCGGAGCCTGCAGGTAGTTGTCCACCAAGTCGGGAGGCCCCCCGTCATACCACACACCCTGCTGGGCTTCCTCCCAAGGGGAGGAGCTCCCAGCATCTGTGGACTGAGTGTCACTCTCAGCAGCCCGCTCTGATATCCAGTCATCAAGAATCATCACTAGCCGTTCGCCTGCAGGTAAAGCCATATGTTGTTCAGCACAAGTGCCTCTGCACATGCAGCTGCAATTTGGCTGGTTCCCATCTGGAGTGCATTTCCCACAGGTGTTCGTAACTGGTCTACATGACAACCCCTGTGCAAATGTTTGTCATTTCTTTGTCACTTCTTTAGCAACATTCATCAAGGAGTGCAGTGTGCCACCCTTTGACCTTCAACGGGTTTGGCAGCCATAGGTGTAGCCAGGGTGCAATTGAACAGATACTGATATTGCTCTGCCTTCCAAAGCAATGAGACAATGGATCTGCACAAAACTATTCCCAACAGTCTTGTGATATACAGTGCATAGGGATTGTTGCCTGTCGTGCTCTGAAGGCTTGCCCATGCTTGCCGAGGATGTGTGCCTTGCTGCAACATGCCGCTCTGTCCAAGCTATCAAGAATCCTCAACGTGACACTTTGACAGTGGCCACAGTGTCTGTAGCACTGTGGAACAGTAAACTCGTGCACCAATCGTGCACCCCACTCTGTGCAAAGTGCCCTGACAAGAACCATTCCTCAAGAAAGGATGCTGAACGGTCACTGCATCACTGCCAGATTAGACTCACCGTCTGTGTCACTTCCTGAAGGATCCTCAGAGCACCACTGTCCTGCATACCACTCTGAGGCCCCCAGGAGGTTTGTTGTGGGATCGGGCTGCTTAAATGCATCTTCCTCCACCCCATTCAAGAGGTCCACCTGCACACAATGGGAGAGTCGAAGTCATACGTGTGCTTTGGGAGGTGCTATGGAAGCGGTTGAGGACAAACCACACTGCAGGGGGTAGCTGCCAGGAAAGCAGAGAGTATTGCTCATACAAGGTGCATCACTTGGGAGAACCATGGTGATGGTCATACAGCACAGTCGCAAGTGAAATGGTGTTGATCCTGGCCAAACAGGCCCCCAGCTATGTGAACAGGTCCTGATGCAGGCACTGCTGCAGCTCAGCTGCATCCGCACTGCTCTGGTGGCGGTACAATCACGGCTCAACCGCATCCCAATCGTAGCTTGTGAATATAGGCCACCACAGTTGCCAGCCAGCTCATTTAGTTACCACAGTCACCAACCAGAAACCCCTCACCAAGCAACCTTATTTGCGCGAATTTAGCCATGTTCAGTCTTGGAAACGATGGCAAGGACAGAGCCCAACCACAAGGCCTTGCAATTTTGACAGGGTTCACCTGTTGCTGGGCGCTTCCCATCACCGGGGGCTCCCAACAAAGCATTTTCTGGATAAGAGATGTCACAGCTCAATCGGCCATCTTCAAACAGAACACGTCTGCCCGCAAGCA
>CAJHUC010001769.1:0-57242 GCA_905146915.1 Ostreobium quekettii
GCATTGTGCTGGTAGTTGAGGGGCGATGGAGCTGTGCTTGACGGGGGCTTTAATGTGTTGTGGAACAAGCTGGCTTGTGCGACTCTGTCCCTACTCTGGTAGGATTCAAAACAGATTTGAGACGTTTCGAAGTGCGGGCCGCAGTGCTCCCATTGCTGGTAGCCACATGGTGCCGGTTCCAGAGCTGGATCCATATTGCTTGGATCCCAGTGACGTTTCCTCATTTCCCTTGGCAGGCAAATAAATCGTACTATTTTGCGTACACACGGACTTTTGGCTGCTGGGCAAACAGGAGACTTTGAAGAGTTCGTGCACATGAACTCTCGCATATTGGGCTGAAGACAATGTTCGTGATCTGAACTCTGCCACCAGCAGCACAACAGTGGCTGGAAACGAAACGTCGCAGTGGATAGTGCCCCAAGGCCCTTCAAACGCGTGAGGTGCTAGCTGGGGGGACGTGTGGAGGTGGCAGGCGCTGCCCAGAACGCCCTCAGCACGACCTTGCACCCGGATCCCATACAAGCGCCTCAGCCAGTGTGTCCAAGTGTGGCGGCTGATTTGCCCTCCATCCCCGACAGCACCGGGCTCAGTCGTCGTGGCTGATTGAGTGGCGATTCAATGGCAACTGAGCTGGCACACTGGGCCATCGCACCAAGTGATCGCCACAGGCGGCAAAGCTGCGGTGCGGGTAGCAAGCGCTTGGGCTGGTCCGCACTGTGCCTCGCCCATGCCCCTCCCAGCGCACCCGCTCCTTGCTGGCGTGCTCCTAAACGCATTTCTACATGCTCCTTGCCGTCTCAGGACGAACATAAAAGGCACGAAACAATAAATGGATGATGGAACCTGAACGCCTATGTGTAACGAACGGAAGGCCATAGGAATCGTTCAAAACCCAAACGGAAACGAACGAGAACTTTCTTCTTCCAAAAGTAAGGGAAAAAAGAAAACTGACGCACTATGGACACCCCTACTTCAAGCATTTCGGCAATCTAGCAAAGGCTAGAACCAGCCGGGCCTATCCACCTCCTCTGGTAGGGGGCCGCAGGCCCCAGCTCGTAATACATTATTTCTCGAAAGCGACGAAGTAATAATTAATTACTAAGAATATATAAGTACACGCTGCTTGACTTTTCGCAATCTCCTCTTCAGCTGGTTCATCACTGGAGAGATGGAAACCTCTTTGTGGCCCCATCTTCACAAATTTTGTCGTCTTTTCCCTTTCTCGCATTCCGGGTACAGCGGAGCCGTGCTATTCGGCTCCCTCTCCAGGGGACGACGACCTCCGTAGGATCGTGTCCTTGGGCTCAAGCGCCCGTCCTGAAGATGCCGATCTGTCCTCGCAACATGCGAGTGCAGTTGCAACCATCACGTCAGCAGCATTTTCCCCATCAAAATTCTGGGTCAGGTGCTTCGAGCATTCAAACTAACTTTCCAGACAAACCTTTGCATCAGATTTTGCATGCAGGCGACTCGCCGCCACCTTGCCCCTCTCCTCGCAAATTTTCTTGACATTTTATAAAAACGTTACTGGCACTTGGATCAACTGATGCTTCTATTACAAAATCGACTGTCTGTCAAGAGCAACACGCCACCCCAACCGCCACGTTGTTCGCAAATTCAATGCTGATGTAGGGGAACTTAAGCACCCCAAAATATAGGCTAATTTTGCCTCTCGAAAGCGGTGCATTTTCACATCTTGGAAGCCGCGAGACACATAAATACATTTGCACCGTCTGATACAAGATGCCCCTGAAACAGCTGCAGGCCAGTCTTGGCACAGAGCAGCATGCCGGCCCTCTGATGTGGCTGTACCTCTAGACTATGGCAACTTCCGCCCTCGTCCAATGTGAAATACCAACATCGTCAAATCCCTCTTCCATCCAAAATCCTGTGATCATATTTCCATCATATTGCATATTCTCACCGCCGAACACCGTGCGATCGAAGCTTCCATGGGCGCCAACAATTTCAACTCCGTCAGACTTCAACATGAGGAGGCCATCACCGTAGAGGTAGAGCGCCTTGTAAAGGTCTCCAAAGGCGGTTGTCTTCAGTTTAGTAAGCTCCACATGTCCGTCAAAATCGGGAGGATCTGTCGTGTTCTTGCCTGAAGGATCGTGCACCGAAAGACAGGATTGGTACCTTTGAAATTTTGCAAGCAGATTTTCAAATAATGGGCCTAAATTTAGTGCCCATGCTGTTGGGATAAATGCAAAGGGCCGACATGCCTTTTCTGGGAAAGCAATAAGCTTTCAAGCAAACCGTGGGGTAAGGAGCGATGCATGCCCTGTTGGACTGCTAGCCCTACCTTCAAGATCCTTCCCCTAGGCGGTCGGTGCTTGCACACCTTGGCCATCCATGCAACAATGTTTTATCACCTCATCACTCAAATCCCTGAGAAACTGGTATACTTTCCAGCAGTAATTTTTGCAGCAGGTTTGTTGCGAGCATGTTGCAGTGCACTGAAATTCTGTGCCTACCCGGGGTCCAGCCAACGATGCTCCAATTTCCTTCCAGGATCCCTTCCTCCACCCCGCCCGCCTCACCACACACAGCACTCACCGAGCACAGCAGCAAGGCAGTGCACAATAGCCCTGTATCAAATTAGTGCACTATCAGAATTCACGTTAACTTCCATCTATCCCACCCATCGGAAAACCCATAGAACCCCCTGGCACCACGGAAGCGATGATGAGGGCAAACATTTGCACTCACTATATGTTCGATGTCAAATGACCACAGTTCTGCAATAGTCAGACTCCAACAATGACTGGTTGAAATGGTACTCGTGAGCATGGTCGAGTTCACACGTATTTCAACTAGACAATAGGTCATGCATTTCAGCGCCTCCTCCCAAATGCAACGTATCCATCCCTGTTCAATGTTGCCATGTGTGGAGAGCGACCTTGCGGAACTTTCGAACGAATTGCAATAACTGTTCTTATACGCTACAATACATTATAATAATACATTAAAATACACTAGAATTCATGATAACACATTATAATGCAATATTTAAATACATTATAATGTCCCCATTTGGTCAGGTGCCTTTTGCGTCCATTGCCACAGTGTGGCTTTTGAAATCCTCCATAAACAGCCACAAGTGAGAGCATAACCAGAGGCAGCACTCAACGGAAATGGCCTCGACGGGGGAAGACAAGTAGTTATGGAAGCAGCAACACACAGACAGCAAACAGGTTGGTGAAGACATGGACAGGATACGAATACCCACTTCAGAAGTCCGTTCTTTTATGCAACTGCCATGCGCTTCCTCATTTCCATATTAATTGTTGTCTATGATTTTGGCACATTATAATGCCAAACCAATTAATTCTTCATTCAAAGGACTTCGCTGAAACTTCCTGCAACGGTATGCCTATGATTTTGGAGTACAAGGTCTGCAACCCAAGTCAATCCGTTAAGCATTGTTGGCTTGGCAGTACTTTGCAGCAATGGTCCTCTGCCTAGCAAACCTCAAATTTTATCTTAAGAAATGACCCAAATTTCCTATTCCCCAAAGCTGAAAGGGGTCGGTGTTCACGTTTTCTTCTTGAAAACTGACAGTTCAGGGACTTTGCACTCAATTTTACCGATTCTGCCTCCTTTTCGAGTCTAGTTTAGATGCCGTTTCTACAACGAAAATTCTCTTTCAAACAGACGGCTACAAATATGGGACAGAGTAAGCATGTAATTGCAGAATCAGACTGATCCACAGCTTCGCCATCGGATCTGGATTCCTTCGTCCATGCCGGCTGATCTGGACTCCCCAGCAACCACAGCAAAACACAGCAGACGCTTTAAGGAGGGCGAGGAGCGTTGACAGTTGTGACCACACATGCCCGCCCTGAACACTCTTCGGCCGCGAAAGTTTCACTGACGGAGGGGGAGAACGCTGAGCGCGCAGGCATCCGCAGGATCGCACGCGGCGCAATCCGCGGTCACACCCAGCCACAGGCGCCTACCCCCCTTCCCGGTGAATCTCAATCAAAGCATTTTGTACACGCATGCCGCAACGTGCCCCTTGACCCTTGCAGGCGAGGTCGGCACCATTAAACCACGCGCGATCAATGCGCAATTGTTCGTCTACTCCTAAGCATGCCGAAAGCCGCGGACAGAGAACGACAAGGGAGGCGACACCACAAGACGGCCGTCCGTTTAGCGTCCCGCCAATCTGCGGGAGATCTCGCAAACGCTCGCGGCCCTCCAGCCGGCTCGAAGGTTTCCGAGCGGCGGGGGCCGGCGCCCGAAACCCCATGGAGCGGCGCGCCACACCCCCCACGTCAGCACGGGGACGCTGGTCGCAGGCCAGGCGACCCACGCCAGCAGGCGGCATTCACATTCGAGGCTCCGGAAGAGACCCAACGTTGGCGCCGCGTTCCTGGTGGACATTGCGTTGCGCTTCGCCAGCGCCGTTGCGCGGAGGACGGCCAGGTGGGGACGCGGGCGGGTGTTGACGATCCCGGCCTGGCGTTGTGGGTAAAGTTCGAGGGAGCGCCTATATGGGGCCGCGGGCGCGGCCCAACGCGATGCCCCACGGCCTGTCCTTTCAGAGGTGGGTGTTTCGTGAGGGTTTCTCAACGACGCCGGGACGAAATTGAGAGCGGGGGGTGAGCATCCGCCACAGGGGTTGTGATGTTCACACGTTTGGGGTCGGTGTGGTCGAACGCCAGCGTGATTCACGAACGCACGGCGCTGGCGTTTGCTGACGATGCGGACGTCGTCGGATGTCCGCCCGTTCGCCCCATGCCCATCACTGCTGACGTGCACCATTTTGGTGGCGCCAACTGCGATGCCATTTGCGACGCTAATGGATGCCGACAAGCTCGCTTTCATGCCATCGCAATCACTGTAATTCCGCCACGTTGTGTCGTAATAGTAGTGCAGCTGGCATCGCCAGGATGGTGTTTTTAGCTGGGGCGAGGATCAGCTTCGCACCAGGGGGCTAAGAGTGTGGATGGTGTCGAATCGACCGTCATAGTCTGTCGTTGTTGCAGTCGATGAAATTCGGTGAAGTTGCCTTGGTGACTTCAGGACGGCGTTTGCAGAGACGGCAGTGCACCTAAACTGACGTAACCTGATTGGTATGCATCATGGAGGATCACAATGTCCTCGGATGCATACGTGGCTGTCATGAGACCCTACAGTGCACATGTGCTCTTCCTCCATTCTCCTTTTCTATCTCGAGAGAAGGGTGGTGGAAATGAAGCACTGCAACAAAGGAGTGGCTCCTAAATTTACATGGGACGCTCGCAGCTGCACTGAACTAAAGGGTTTACACGTCCGTCGAGGTTTGGCTTGTGTGAGAATACAACGACGCCACGTTACCACCCCCAAGCCCACTGCCCAAAATCGCTGGTGTGGCGTAGATGCTCAGAGCTTGGCACATGGACGTCGAATATATTGTCAACGTATTTACAAAAACATTGGCCAAGGCTTTGTTGCTCCATGGCTGCGGATGTGATGCTGCGCAATTCACTATCGAATGTCACAACGATCTTGGGCGATCATAAGAATCCGTAATGAGGGTGCGGACGCAGGTTGCAGCTGGTTTCATCTCGTGCATCTCCACCCATGCTCACAATGCCCCGAGTGGATCTCGTGCAAATCTCCGTGGGAGGTGTAACCTCACGGGATTATTGTTGCCGGAAATCTCGCCACAATTAGGGTACGGGGGCAGGTGGCAGCTGGTCTCGTGTCGTGCATCTCCACCCAGGCTCACAATGCCCCGAGTGGCCATTTGATGATCATGGTGGCCACTCGTGATCCATGGATCACATGCGAATTTCCGCGAAACTTTTAATTTTCACGGCATTGTTGTTGCAGCAAATTGCAGCACAAAGCGATGCAAGCGCGGACTCAGGAATTGGCCCCTAAGGTGGCGCAGCGCAGGCTTTCTTGAGCCAAATGGGTTGCCATTGAAATCCTCCAATGTTCTCGTCATTCCTGCATCATTCCGATGAAATAACGCAAGTGGCTCCGGCACGCAACTGCGTCGTTTTGTAGCCGGAGGGTTGGCATTCGTGTCTACTCAACGTTCGCTTGAAACCAAAATGCGGTACAGTGAGTTGAAGCATCTGTCGCACATACAACGTTACAGCACGCATCACTTGAAAGCTTGACTTCTGAGCGACGATTCCTGGCGCTCTATTCTTTTCCCCTTGCTTTCGATGCCACCGCTTCAAGTCGGTGTGAATCTTTACCGAGGCGCTTGCCTACGGCTCCGCGACACCACCGCATGCGTTTGACTTCCGTGAAATTACATGAACACATTCCCATGAGTCAGAAGCCAAACTTCTCATTCCGCAAAGCAGCCAGCATCCCAGAACATGTTCCCTCCTCTCTGGAGCCTCAGCGGTCTTCCAACATCTCGTACGCGCTTTGAATCGCGAGATCTCCAGATTGCGTCCTCAGCGGCGACGAAGAGGCGGCGGATTTGTCGGAAGCATGACGCACGCCACCTGGACCTTTGACGGATTGGACGAGCTCCTGGCACGTGAAGACGCTCTTCTCCACCACCCCGTGGATCCCCGGCTTCCAAATCAGGTCCAGGAGTTGCTGCTTTCGATGGCCACTCCTCCAAGCGATGTCCCACTTTGCGTAGATCTTTTTCATTGTGCTGTAATGCGAAGTAGCTGAAAGAGTGAGGTCGATTCTCAAGTGTTGCAAAACCCTGTATTTTTGGTGACTTTGGTTGTGTGACATGGTACAAAAGACCATTCGTGTAAATAAGGCCAGCAAAAGATGCCTGTATTGTTGGTCGAAACCATAGAGTTCCATTTACAATTTCGGAATTTCGATTCAGTGTATGGCGCACATCACTGCCCAAAATCGCATAACAGAATCGCCCATTTCATTATGCCTTCTCTACACTTGCGATGGTCTTTGCGCATCCACAGTTTCGTTAAACACTTTCTGCATTTTCAAAATATCAATGTATACGTCAATAGAATCCATATTTATTCAGTGCATGCACACCGCAAATAGCAGCAAATGCATTCACGCACCCTACCATTTTCCGAAGTATACATATTTTCAATGTACATGCAACCAATGTACATGTACATTGGGGCACCTCAGAATCAATAACTATAACATCCATTGCACCCCACTGCCACAAAACTAAAAGAATATAGTGCTTCCAATCACCACTATAGGCCCCATTTCTTCAAAAGAGCGCATCACACGAATCTCACGTTCTGGGACACTTCCTCATGAAGAGGTAAAACACACGGCGCGACTGCTCATCGCCATCCCCTACTGTCTGCCCCTCTCCCGAAGGTGCGGCAGATTTCGCCTTTATCCATTTCAGCCGCCGCCTTTCGGTGTTGCAGTGCTTGGAGCTGGTCCAAAGTGTGTCTGAACCGGCGAAATCCGCCCTGTGGGTCCAGGGGACCGCATTTTCATGCCACAGGCGCACGATCTGTGCACCCGAGGCGCGCGTTAGACCACAACAGTTCACACACATATTCGTATCACGCATAGCACAGATATGGTACCCTTCATTTTTTAAATAAATGTCATGATTTTTCCGGTTGAGACGTTATCGGTGTCGGGTTCTTATATTCGTTGTGTACCTCGCGGCCACCACAAAATAATCCACGCTGATATCTCAGGCGTCTTGCAGAATGCAATATTGGATATTTGCTACCTCTTGTCTATACACGGTATTTCAAATATTCCAATCCCCCGTCCCAGATTAATCGTCTCCTATGATTTGGGTTCACTATTTGTACATCATACCCACATTTCACCCAAAGTTGTGTTTGTAAGTTCCGATTATATCATTAAAAATTAATTCAATCCAATATGTATTGAGGTTTGGCGGCATTTTGTATCAAGGATGTTTTTACCTAGTAAACCTCGATATTTGGGGTCAAAAGGTCCAGACCTTTCTCCTCAAATAAATTTTGTCTCACTTTCTCTTCTTGAAACGTGGCATTTGAGGGTTTTGGGACCCATCTTTCGATTTTGCACTTGTTCTGTAATTTTGAGGCTGTCCTTATATTGAATTCTGTCTTTCATATAGACGGCAATTAATTTGGGACGGAGCAAATGTATCAAAATTAGATATCTGCAATGTACACAATAGGTGTCAGTGACGATGGACAACATAGAAAGTATTTTTGATAAATTGCACGAACATCACGGACATTATAATGCCCACAGAAGATTGCTGAGTGGCATCTGAATTCACCCTGTTGATTTGTATCGAGAATTGGTTCTGCACTGGACTATTTAAGTTTTCATGCCATCTCTGATACAATATTGCCTGGAACGTATGGGTATCCTTGAGGAATCCTGGATAGTGGTATTTTTACGGGTGTGGAACGAGCAGGGCAATTTCAGACCCATGCGTTGCATATGGCTGTGCCATAGTGCGGATGCACTCATCCTTTTCATTAAAAGGCATAGAAGCAGTATTTCACTGTTCGTGTCCACAAATTGACTGTTGTCCCAAGGATCTTGCCCTGAGCGTGGCACATGCATGCATGCATGTCACTAAGGTTTTCTTTCGGCAGCACCACATTTTTTGCTGCAGAGACTACGGCGCTGCGTTGGCCAAATACAATTCCCACATGCACGTCGCTGTAGAGCGGCGACGTTGAGTATTGCCACAGCGATCGCCAAATTAGCTATTTGAGAATCTGCAGTGCCTTGCCTCTGCGTGAATTTCACCGATCTTATCTTCCGAATTATTTTCACCCAGCGTGTCTTTGTCCATGTCTACTGTGCCTGTGGCGAACAGGCTGCCTCCTGAGTCCGCTCTGAAGTCAGCGGTCATGCCCAGGGTGCTTGGGCTCTGCGCCCTAAAACTCTTGGCAGTGGCTTCCAACGACCATACTTCACTGTTGGCTGTTAGGCCGCGCCAAAGGGACTCCCCACTACTGGGTTCGAAGGGAATGCCTGTTTCTGCAACAACGTGGAAAATGCGGTTACTGAGTGCGCAGAAATGCACGGCCATGATGGGCATGAAAAAAGTGCGCATTCGATAATAGAGGCACGCCCAGGAGCGAGGAGGGACAGCTGCCGCATTCTCTCTTACAAATTTGGTGTGAATTTCGAGTTAGTGTACTTTGAAGTGCCTCGCAATTCGTGCGGGTCTTCGTGGAGACAAACTAGCTATAATTGCTCTTACAGAGCTCACGGATTTACCGCGGGCGGTGTTTCAGACTGTGTGGCCAAAAGCCACCCACAGAACTTGTACCTTGTTGGAAGCGAGTGAGGATGAACAACAGGGATTCCAATATTGCCATAAGGCAGGAATACATGCGATTGAGATCAGTGCCCCAAATAACCAACTGGGTCGAAGTTATATGCTTATTCATTTGTGAATTTTGACGAAATAGCATCGGTGTGCATGCTAAAGGATGTTCTTGCGTGTGACCATTGTCATTACCCCTAAAATAGTAGAGCAGAAAGCCAAAACCAGCGAGTACCAGAGGCCAACCTGTTTGCCCCATTTTCAAGTTGTTTAGTAATTTTTAAATCAATTTCTGTGTGCATTATTGAAGAAAAATGTCCTCCAATTGCAGAAATATCATCTTACCTATCAGCAAACCTTCGCGGGAAAATTTTGTCTTCAAAGCCGTTAGGAAATCTTTCGGCTGTCGGAGCACAAATGGCTTTGTAAACATTGCCAAAATGAATAGTGGTGTATCCCATTTTGAGTGTATATATTTTCATTCACTCAACCCACATGCTTCAATATAGAGGAATACAATATCCCAGGCTCCTGTATTCTCCATCTATCTCTATCACCACCAATCCCCGAAAAGCGCAAGGCGTCAGTGAATGGAAATTCGCCGGAAAGTGATAACAACAAAAGACAGCCACCCACTCGATCGATATTCATTTCTATCAAAAGTTGCATAGATGGCTGTTGTTAAGTGATCCCGAAATTCAAATATACATTAACAGCTGGAAATCTATTCAACCGATAAACAACCCACATTTCAATTCTTTTTCAGTTTTCACTCGCTGAGACGTGCTCTTTGTCATTGTTCACTGCAAGTTAATTTTGCTGAATATGAATCATTACTTCCATTATCTCTGGATATCGAGCCGAAACGGAAGATCGTGCCGGCTGTAATTGTAACGGAAGTGTTTGAAAATGCGTTGCTGTTTATATAAACAGCATATATTCTGTGCTGTGCCAACATTTCCTATACATGAGGCACGATTATCAAATATAAATGCATGTATGTGTTATTATGTGACACTTCCATGAACATGTATTAATATGCAACTGCATCTTTTAACGTTTTCTATTCTTACTGAATCCATATTCTTTGTTACGTCATTTGTCTATTTGCTTCCCGTGTTGCAATGTGCACCACATTGATTTTATCCTTAATTTGCGCTATTTCCATGTAACGGGGCGGAAGGAAACATAAATTTAAAACGCCTCAAAGGAATTAACAAGAGTGTTTTAATTGGACGTTGTTTTCCTACTGTGCGTGTCTACATGCTCTTCCCGACAGGTGCAACCGGCAGTGCATCCATGGATATGGACGCAATACAACTTGGGCGCTCAGATACATCGGGGAACCCATCTGCCAGCATCGGCGAGACCCAGCATCTAGACATCTACCCAGCATGGCTTACAGTGTGCGAACTTACTACGTGAAAGAATGCAAATAACATTGAATGAAGAAATTGCATGACTAACTTTCGAATGTTCGTTGTAAAAAAACACCCCAAGGCCTGCAAAATCGCCATTCGCATAATTTGATTCACATCCACTCTACGAATTGGCTCATTTCCATTCACTCACACTCGCGTTCAATCCATTTCATGCAGGGAAATTGCGGGACGGTGAATTGAACGAGACAGCAATTCCGCGTCAATGCATGCAAATGCGTCAGAACTTGCCTGACGCTCTTCTTCGGAAACCTTTCCGCACTCGTCCTCGCTTTCGATACCCCCGGTCAAGTGGCCAGACGTGCTCAACAATGGCTCCAAGGATTGCTCTGGCGAGGATCGCGGCATGTCGTCGTGTGTCTCGCAGGCGCCCACTCCTTCTGCCGCGCATCCGCTATCATCCTCGAGTGATTCTTGTCTCCAGCCCTCAGCCGTTTCTTCCGCCGATTCTCTACATTTGTCGACCTGTGCCGGCAGGCCTTTGAGCCTCTCCAGCAGGTCTATGACATGCGCATTGCCTTCCCCAAGCCGCACGGCCCTGATTCTCACGCGGCGCTCCGTCTCGCAGATCCCTCTTGTTACGTTGCAGGCCGCGTCGATGGAATTCTGTAGTTTCTGTAGGGCCTTGGGGTCCGAAGCTGACTTCAAAAACGCCTCCTTTGCCTGTATGAATCGTCATATGAATCTTTTTGCATTTGGCCGCCACTGCAATTTGACAAGTGAACATATACGTCAAAATTTCAACCTGTATGAGGACTGTTGATGTAAGAAAGTCAAGTTTAGGTGCACTTACTTACATTTAGAGGTTTTGTATGTGCGTTGATTAACAGCAATTATTTACGCCCATCTTATTTCAGCACAATATATTGCATTGTAATGTGTTATGGACAAACAAAGTGATAAATGCCATGACACTACCCACATTCTACATATCTTATGTACTGGACGCACCGTCATGCTGCAGTACCGCGTACAGACCAGGCTCGTTCTTACGGCGTAAAGTCTGAGTGCTTACGGATATGTACGCGAGAAATAGTATTTTATGGGTGAAAACAATATTTACGTTGTTGTGCAGAAGTAAGTGTAAAAGTACGTAATTTGACCCGGTCTACATGAAAACATTCATCATCATCATCAAAGTCCATGGAAACATTCATGAAGACTCAAGGTGTCCGGGAAGTGGCAGCCAGATGCACTGAAGTGGGCAAAACAACGACTTTTTGTTCAACAACGTCTTTGCCCTAGCCGAGGCGAGGTGGGCTTTTTTTGTTGCGGGTGATCGAGGGGGCGGAGGACGGACCATTGTATGCGAATTCATCATATAACGTAGGCGCTTCGACGATCCTTAAATATAGCCGCAAAATCACCCCTTCTGCATTTTGTTTTTGCGGTTTTATGCCTAAAAGCCTGAATGTGAATATAAGCCTACACGCAAAGGCCAAGCCTTGTACAGACAATGCACTACGCAGGTTACGATCGTTCGATTTGTGTTGTACAGTGCAGCTCCCATGCGGTCTCACTAAATGCGTGTAAGACCTCGTGCGCTCACAAATGTACACTTGGCAGCTTTCCAGTGGCGCTTGTCAGAATTCCCCCATATAGAAAACAGTGCTTCACCACACAACAGAAGACAAACAGCAATTTCTCATCAGTAATACCTCTGACTCATGAGCTAGGACTGCTCACATGCAATTTCAAGTAATAATAGCAATTCCAATGCTTTTACGATCATTTGCATTCGAATTTTCACTGCAGCAATGAAAATTGAAATGGGCTCTTTTGTTCATATTCAAACTGAAGGTGTTGGACATGGCCTCACCATGGCGACTTCAGATCTGGCCCAATCGAGCTTCCGCGTCTGATCCCTCAGAACGTGGAGCTCTTTTACCACATCCGTTTTGCCGCTCTGCTGCTGTTGCAGCGCTTCTGTACACAGGGCTATGTGCTGCATCGCAATCCATCCAACTCAAGCCCATAATCAGAAGATGTTCTGCCCTGTGTGTCTCATAAAGTCTGGCAGCTTGGCCGTTATTCCGGTGAACTATCGTTGCCATTAGTACTAGGAATGTGACTGCACACTTCCTGAAAGAAGCAACTGAGTCAAGCGGCCATATTCTGGATTTCATCCAAGGCATGTAGCTGGTGGAGGTGCAACGTGTCCTAGTGTAGAAAATTTGTCATAAATATATATAATTCCTCCGTCCCATACTAAATGTCCTCCTTTTGAAATACAAAATCTTTAAAAGCAGGGCTTGAAAGGCACAAAACAAGGTCAAAATCAGAAAGATTAGGTTCCAAAACACTTGAAAACCAATTTTTGAGGAAAAAGCCAGTCCCACGCCTTGAAGGGCACCATCTAAGTTGCCCTTGGATTCGGAAAAAAGGGTCGTGCAGATTCCGCTTTCGCTGGAGATCCGCAAGTTTCGGGGTCACTCCCGTCCCGGACAACAAAGGGGATGGCTTCGCCACTGCCGCGGTGAAGGGCGACATCCTTGGCGTAGAATAGCGTTGGTCAAACGCGGCCGACGGTAGTTGGACCGTCGCTGCAGAAGGCCATCGTCGCAACATTCACGATGGCAGAATTCGCTGCGACCATGGATCCGAGATGCAAGGACCTGCCACTAACGGAATGGGCCAGGATCCAGGGTGCTCAAGCCTGGGCCCTGTGCGCTCTACCACTCCAAGGTCTTTGCGTGGCGCTGCGTGGGCATCTTGCCTTCATTTATCCTTGAGCCGAGGCCTTCGCGGGCAGCTTGTCCCAATCACCACCTAAATAGCTTAGGTTCCTGAAAGAGACACGGCCTTAACCATCTAAACATTCCCTTTTTGCCTAGCCGTTTCAAGTTTCACAGCAAAGCCGATTTCGCCAATCTCATGTTGACAACGATTCCCACAATCGGCCGCCGCTGAATGCGGTGCTGGGATTCACCTTCCCTGTCACCTTGTCAGGTGGTTTCGGATTCGCCCTCTGTTGTATTGATGGCATCAATAGAGGACGAAAAGTCATAACCCCGAAATTCGAGGCCGCAAGGTAGCTCTGGTCCACCAGCCCGGCACGGAATTTCATCTCTAGTACGGCGAGATGCACGATCAAGGCCCTCTGAAAGCGTTTCCTACCGCCGTGCTTCCTCACAAGCACCACGTCGATCTTCTGTCCAAGTGGCGTGGATTATCCACTATCATAGTTTTGCACGGGCGGCTCTGCTTCGCCGCCGCGAACACGTGGTCCTCAAAACGGCGAAAACGGCCGTTTCTTCGCGAAATCATTGAAACCGGTGGGTTTCTGGCTAGAGATCCTTTGCTAAAAAGTGCTGCCGAATCATCAACACTTAACATATTGACTGTAAATTTTGGCTGTGTGCTCCTAAAACGTGATCGCAGCTTTGAACAAAATTTCATTGAAGGCATAATTACTGATGCAGAAGTGATGCGTCAAAGGCGTAGAGGACATTGAATATGGGACGGAGAAAGTAGCTATGACACACACAATTGAACCATTTCTGAAAAAATTGGCAAGGTAATTGGTAATCTATTATAATGTACAGCATTGCATACATCACAGTGGATTATTTGGCTCAACCTTCAAGCAAATCGAAGAAATGTGTAAAAAACATGTGGCTTCTCAGGAAAAAAATCTTGGAAAATTGTTTCATTTGAGTTTGTACAGAGCAAGGATTAACGATATGTTCAATTGTAGTGGGTCACCACGTAGTAGGAATTGACAAGAAAATACCATATCTGGTACCAAGACAATTTGCTTACGTCGATTGCGTTACCTTGATTTCAGCACTTGCCACTGGAGCGGCATCCCCAAATGACCACTCTTTCTTCAATGCTCTGGTCCTCTCCTGATTGAAGAGAGCCAAAGAACAACACGAATATAAACGTCAAAAGAACGGCGTTTGGAGACTTCGAAAAGGAGAGGGCTATTGTACAACGGTTTTCATGAGATCTTAGATTCACGAAAAGTCCCCGAAATTGGGGGATGCATTGACGCGCATTATGTCGTCCAAGTAGATAGGAATGCCAATGGCAGTCCTATCAAAAAGGGTTTTGCATAGGATTAAATTTGAATCGGCTTTGGCACAATAATGAAATTATCTTACGGAAAATAAGCTCAAAAACAAGGTATAGGAAGATGTTTGCCACAAATACATGCCAGAAATAATATTGTGTCTGAAGTGGAACGTCGTCCCGCTCATCTTGCATTTTGGGCATGGGCTTCGAGCTAGACAAATTCTCACATTTCATAAACATCTTATCCAGCGGACCGAAGCACACATGTCTTGCATTTGCACACCTGGACACCAACGGCAGTAGACATTGATTGGCCAGAATTTAGCCGTATAATATGCCTTATATAAAGGGCCGTCAGCCATGTAATTGGATTCAATTTTTACAGGTCAAGCCGCTGCTACCTGAAGATTCGAAACAGCTTCGGCCACGCAACTCAGCAGATGGTCGTCGCCTTTGGGTCTCTGCTGCCATTTCTCCATTTCTGTAGTGTCCAGGCTGCGCATCTTTTTGATCCTGCATTAAACTAAAGTGTCGTTGACTAGCACCAATCTACAAGCTAGCAAGTGCGTGAATGAAAACGGACTGGACGGAAGAAGTCGCGCAATCTAATGCAAGAATGTCATCAATTTCGGATGTGGATGGATGTGCACTGCTGGCCGCAAATCAAACCGTAAGTGTTGGTAAATGCAGGTCTGGAAATCAAGGCTACGAATGCACGAGAGTGCACTTTGGAAATAGTGCCGTTCTAGTGCTTTGGCTAGCGCATTAGATGTGGATAGATTAATGACCACCCGTGGACTAGTGAACTCCCTGCGAAGTCGCAGGGAACTTCGACCCCCCTGGGGCGTTCCAACGGGTTGCGTCCGTTGTCTGTTCTTTAAAGTTGGGAGATCATGCAGCGGCACGAATAATGCGCCTTCCATTTTCAGGCTTCCTACTTCTCTTCACTGCATTGTAACTGCAGCAACCCAATTACATGTCATTGCGAGCAACTAAACAGATTATCATTACTTCATGCACAGCTAGACACGAGTGTGCTGGATACGCCGCTGATTACCGGCACAATCACTATGACTCAAGGCATCCTCAGGTACACACAGCACCGCATTCATCTAGCAATAGCAGAGGGCATACGCTATGGAACAATTGGATCGTTGAACGAATGTTTGTTGTCTAACCAATCAATGCCACTGAAGCTATCTAAGCTGCGCCATCGGCCCTTCTCATCGCCTTCCACAAGGAAGCCGCATTACCAGGAAATTACAGCGCAATACTGATGTTCAAATAATGCTTGGCGGTCGCTTCAACTCGAGGGCCTCAAATTGCCCTTGAATGGGACGATCACAATGCCGAGCGTTATCGGAGGGGTCATAAGCCAATAAAGAAACCACCTGTACGACAAGAGGGAGCAACAGCGCACAATTACTCACAGGTACGCGTTTGTATAAAAAGTGCATAATTAATTGCAATTACGCGTGATCAAAACGCCCGTATATGCGCCCCAATAACATGTTCAACGGTTACAGAAAGACACACATTTTTGAATAACCTATGCCTACTCCGATGCCCACCCACAAATCGGAAATAGTGCACTTGTCTCCCGTGCACATTGTTACACATAATTCCCATGCGCATGCGCCACGTAACGCACATGTATCCCGCGCAGTGCATCACATCCTTTTCCAGCCTTTCCAGCCACTGCTGTAAATCTTTTGTTCGATTGCGTTCGCCGCTCGCTTCCGCGCCAGTGTTCAGCTGGCCGCGCATCTCCGCCAGCTCGTCCCTCAGCCTCTGGACCTCGGAAAAGCGCTCGGGCACGATGTGGATCATAGTGGCCTGGCGGCGGCGGAAAGGGACTAATGGAGCCCATGGATGATGTGGTTGGCATTGTCGAAATCAAAATGGACTGATTTGGGGAAAATTCTTCCATCAATAGGTGAAGGTATTGATTTCTACGTCAATGCTGACGTTAATGCCACCTTGTCTATTGGAAGTATTTGCAAGGCTAACAGATCCCTGGTCTGACTGGTGGAACATCGGAGGGTGCGTAATGCGCACTCGAAGGACTGGTGAACTCCGAGAGCTCAACACAGTCTATCCATTGAGCTCGTAAATCAATTTGAGGAATGTGGCGATTCAGACGCATTCAATGCAAGGGGATATAGAGTGGTTTGAGCACTAGTAGGGAAGTCAAATCGGTTTCAATGGTTTGGTAATTGTCGCCTTCAAATAAGCAAGCATGCAAGGATGGACGCCGATACATACCAGCCTTGGATGCGCGTAATGAATTTCCCATTATCCATACATAATTTAAGCAAATAATAGTGCAAGAACACACAAATGTACAAAGTGCTTTTTGTGACATTTTAAAATTATGTACGTGAATTTTCGCTTGTTGAACATAGACGTTGTAGTATGGGTTCATTTATATGGAGGAAATTGAGATACAGCGACCGGCACATTGAAATTCGATGATTATCTTGAACCCAAGCAGGAAATATCACGACAACTCAACGGTTTTCATCAATCATAAAGATCATATAGCAGTTCAGAGGCTGGTTAATCTTATACTTCCTCTGTCCGGAATTAATTGTCCTCTATTTGAGAGACAAAATTCGTTACAAAGAACACCTTAAATTTACCAAAAGCCATCAGAATCGGAAATGTTGGGTTGCAAAACCCTTAACTACCAATTTTCAAGAAAAAATAATTAGTCCCACCCCCTCTGGATGGCCCCCCAAATTGGCCGAAAATCGTCCAAAAAATGTGCGTGCAGATTCCGCATCTGCTAGAGAACCGCACGTTTCTGGGTCACTCCCGTCCTTGGTGCGCTAAAGATAAGTCGTTGTCATCTTTGCAGTGAAGGGCGGTGTCCCTTACATGGAATAGCGCTTGATAAACACGCGCAAGCATGTCTGGATCCCCATCGTGGAAGGCCATTATCGCAGTTTTGACGATTATTGAAATCTCGGCCATCGTCGATCTTTGACGTCCATACATGAACCATGTGAACAAGGCTAGAGTACAGGGTATTCAAACTTGGGCTATGTGCGAGCCATTGTTCCAAGGTTATGCAATAGACTTGTTTGGACAATCTGCCTCGATTGAGGCTTGAATCGTTGTCTTTGTGAGGAGCCTGGCCCACTCCCCACAAACTGCCACTATGTGGCAATTCTTGCATGCAATCCACAATCTGTTGCAGCCCAGCAAGTGTGTATACCTTTGAGAGACATAATTTTATCTATCTAGCTAGTTTTCTCAAGCTCAAGCCCTTCAAGTGCCAAGAAATGGTCGATTCACTATTCCTATCCAGGATGGTCACTGCCTAATTGCCCCTTAATTGCCCCCTAATTGTCCACCGCTGAATGGGGTGATGGCCACCACCTTCCTAAAGGTCTGCAAGGAATTTGGGAGGCCTCCTGCAGTATCCCTCATAGTGGAGTTGGAGGTCCAAAAGTCGTGGTTCAGAAATTTGGACCTGATGGGCATCGCTGATTTGGCCAATCGAACTTGAATTGCAGCCGCAAAACACAGCGATTTCCACGATCACGACTTTCAAGACACATTTTCTGTTGCTCTTTTCCTTTGCTAGCACCCCCATGATCTTCTGTCCAAATGGCGTGGATAGTTATGCCCGGGCGGCTCTGTAGCGCTGCCGCAAAGGCGTGCTCCTCAAAACAACGAAAATGGCCATTCCAGCAGGGATGTTGAAAAAGTGGTGGGTTTCTGGCTAGATGACCCTTGCTATAAAGTACTGCCAAATCCGCAATACTCAACGGATTGACTTGAAATTTCGACTGCATACTCTTAAAACATAGGCATAGTTGTTCAAGAAATTTAAATGAAAAATAAAGTGTCTATGATGGAGAAGTAAGGCACCAAAATCATAGAGGACAATTAATTCCGGACGGAGGAAGTATGAACGAAGGGAAAATTCCCGATGCCTTCACGATAAATTTATACTATACAATAAGTCGTCTACAGTAATCTCGTATTTTACATCGGTGAATAACTGGTGATTGAATTGGTGTGGCCGCACGATTGGAGATCGCCCAATCGAAAACATTCCGATGCGCTGTCTGAGGGCTTCCGCCGGGCTCAACCGTCCGCTTCCAATGCCATCTTTGACCTCGTTCAGGCGAGTCTGTAATCACACAGTATGGCAAAGTAAAATACAGAGAAAGCAGCATGCCTCAAAAGAAATGCAAGTTTGTACAGCAAGTATGACACTCATTGAAACTATCTGATTGGCGTTTTCGCGGCCATATTTGCACAAAATTATTTTATAATTTAAGCACACGTACAGATAAGATTCTGCGCCAGCGCGAACGCTGTCTCGGTGATGGCGCGGAGGCATCGCTGCAGTTTTCTTCCACATTTTTCCCAGACAACTGGCCAATATTGTCGAAACAGGAGCAAACGAGTTTCTTGATGGTTCTTGAAAGCCTGGTGAGGATTGACGGCAAAGGAGGAGTTCGGCGTGTGCCATGCATTGGAAATCAAATTGCTGTAAATTATAGCAAGGCTCACGGCAATGAGTGGCAGGCTTTCACCCAGTGAATGGCTGGTAATTTCATGCGAGAGAGCTGCAAATACTATCTAACTTGAACACAATTTAGAATTAGCCGCAGCAAATTGGGAGAGAAGCGATCATGACAAGGCAGTTAAAACTCTTTCAAACCCAGATACCAATACTATTTGAAAACGAAGTAATGTTTGTGCTTACGATTCAATTGCTGGTACTCTTTACTGCTTGAATTAGTGAACAATTGTTCAATGCGGTTGAAGGTAAAATCCTTTCGGTTTCACTCCTGAATGGTCACCATTTCATGCAAGGTGCGCTGATGGAATTCCAGCCGCGAAAGGTGCCGAGATTCCTTATCATAAGTCCATTGACACCGCGCGACATTTCATCGGAAGCAGGGTCCATGCAACTCGACTGAATTCACGAATATGTGAAGAACGCGGATTGGCACTGCCATGCAGATACCTCCAGCTGCCGCAGTTTGAGTGCCAGAAAATCGGGAGGCAGTGACTCAGGCTCGCCCTTGTAGGTATCCAGCGAGGCGTCCTTCATGGCAGCGCCGCTCTTGTCAGTGGAATTCTGCCTGAAGCTCTCGGCAACACCGCCGCTGGCGGTTCCACGCGCGACAACGGCCGGACCCCGCGCTTCCGCCTCCAAGCGTCTGAAAGTGTTCGCGAATAGGCAGTGAGGCGCCGAGATCGCATTGCATATTAGTGGGGCTGCAGCTGCGTTGGGCAACGGTAAACACAAAGGACTAGGTAATGGAATAGAAATGTTCTAAATACGCAGTCCTGGCTCCTGATTGCCAGCTTTCGGCACTGATATTTTCACATAGGTTTGCCAAAATAATGTTGAATCATATTTGACACGTTTGTTTTGCGGTATATGTTGGTGGCATACATGAAATGTGGCGTTAAAATCTGAAAAATGAGCACCATGCTACCAGGCACCATGGCAAATAATCGCGGCAATGGGCGCCGTCATCGACATGCACATGTTCTGTGAAAAATATGAGGAAAGTTTCCAGGGATTCTTCGAGAGATTATATGAATGGTTTTAATGTAACTATCAGGAGCCCTGATTATTTGTCCTTTCATCTCGATTGTGAGACTCTCATCCTTTGTGTTTTCGCGATGATCTGCGAGCAAGTGCTCACTTTCACGCAATCGATAATCTAGAAATACAGAAAACAAAGAGAGAAAGGAACCCAGCGTAGAACTTGCGTGGATCCGTGTGAATGCGTCCTTGTGCAGAGAAATCTCCACAGCCACCCCTAGCTTCATGTCCATAACACGTTCCAAACATGCTGCTTTCAATTTATTGAATAATGACGGCAAAATAAAACAAAATACAACATTTGTTCAATGTCTTTAAATCACTGCTAAATTAGCCGACGTTATTAGATTATCTGAACCGGTTAATCTGTGTATACGGTATGTACGTGCATTAGCTGGCATAATGTCCTGGGAAATTCAGTATATTTGAAAAGACATACATATTTTTTCATATGCTTGGTGCGAAGTTACCTCGGAAGTAATCGACGTTGAATAAATTCATGCATGCTTGAAAATTCTTTACATATGTGCTCAACACATTCTATGCGACGCAAAAACTCCCTATCATCCTTACGTTTCGCTCGGAAGCGCCATCGAGTCGTTTTTGAGCATCGGCGGCTCCCCCGTACCGCCCAGCAGACCGGTGGCGGTCTTAAAGGGCCTCCCGCCACGCTCCATTGTAGACTGCGGGGACATGTCGTACAGGTCGTTTCGGAACCCAAACCCCACGGAAGGTGGCGCAAGTAGAGGGCCTGAGCCAGCCGATCCCGTTGCATCCCTTCCGATATTTTCTTCCAGCGCTTTCAGTCCAGACGCCGTCGTTGGGTCCCCGCATTGGAATCCCTTATCAACAGTTTCCGCCCCCCGGGGGGCTCTCGACCCCTGGCATTTTTAATCCTTTGAATTACTTATTTCTTTAAAGCTTGAATTCTTGCCGGGCGAGGCGGCAGCTGCTGTATTGGACGCACACGAATCGGTGGAAGAATTGCGCAGAATTTCATCTGAACTTGGCATAAAATTTATAAACTATATATTTTCGTTTCGCCAGTAATTACTGAAAAATTTTGCTGGGCAAAAGCTCCGCACATTCGCGCTCGAAATGCTGGTCGAAAACTTTCCATGGCGTATTTATCTTCCCCTCAATAGTTCTTGCACGCGGACCTTTCAAAAACTGTTGCAATACCTGGTGCGCGTTTGGCGTCGTGCGGCCCGCACAACGCTTATTGTGAATTTTTCGCATACAACAATAAATCAGCATCAGCGACTCGCATCTGTTTGCGAATGGACAGCCTCTCGCCGTTGGTTATCGCACCACCGCCGACTGTTCATTTTGGCTATGAGATCCCCTGCATGGAATTTCTTTGCGAAGGCTGCCTGGGGCTAGGAAATACTCACGCCTATGTCATTTGTTTTGCCGGTCCCGTTATATTTCCTTTGAGCTTCGTACAGGGGAAGAACGCCATTTGGGCCGGGTTGCGATACCCGACATCCGATAGCTCTCAATTGCGCCCCTGCCCCTCGCTCCACAACAGTCCATTTCAGGGAGGACTCACCCTTGCATGGGATGCCCGATCTTCGGACGTATCCTGCCCACGTGCTCCTCCTGAAACATCGCCCGTGCGGCTGAGAGTGTCGAACATGGTTTTCCTGCCAACCGTTTCTATTGCCATGCCGAATCGCTGCGTGCCGGGCAGGTCGGGGAGGTCGTCCGGGTCGTCGGGCAGCGATTTAAAAAAGTGTTGCCGCGCGAGCATTGTTCGCGCTGCCTCCACCTGTGGGTACGAGATCAAGTTTTCTTGGATGCATGCATGCCGCTCACCGCTCGCAAGGCGGCACCAGCTTGTCTTGTCGAAGGCTATCTTTAAGATAGCCTTAACTTATCCATTAAATTATCCTTTAAGTAATCCATTAGGTTAAAGGATTACACACTTCAGATGTGGCGGAAGTGTACCGAGATGTTTCTAGCTTCTGATGCCGGTACGTGCCAATTTGTCATGACGAGAATGTCTTTGTGCTATCGCAACGATTTGATATGTGTTTTGCAGTGCATGCATGCAAATTTTGCTTTCGTTCATATATTTGTGAGCTATGCGTGTGCCCATGTTTCTGTCGATTTGCAATTCAATAGTCATTAATCAATAACATCTAAAGTAATACTTCTAGTCAATAATCGCTCAGCGGCGAGCCACAGAATCAAGGTATACAGAGGTCTTTGCGCTCTTCCAAAAATGTTATACATCAAGTGTGTATTCCACAGTGATTGCAATGTGCTTAAAATTTCTCGTATATGCATCATTATGCCCAAACATATATGATACATGTTTGCGCGTATATAATAGCACATGATCAGCGCCATACAATTCAGTTTGCGAATATTCCGCCTGCAACCATATTGCTTTGCATTTTCGCCTCCCGCATTCGTCACCCCCCGAGCGTCTGCATTGAAATTAATACATAAAAATATGCCAGAAAAGCTACCCGCCGCACTGAGGAACACGAAACTAGTGTTTTTTTTTCCAAATGCTGCCGCTTAGTTGTGGGCGAATCTTCATAGACGCGATTCCGAGCGTCACCGCCACAATGCTCATGCACATGCGTTGAGAAGGCCCCTCGAGAGCCTGCCCCACTGAATTTCGATGGGTGGCAACAAGCGCAATATCCATGGGAATTGCATCAACGACAATGAAACGGCGTTGCACATGAATTTCGACCTGCTTCTCTAACGAAGCTGGGAACCCACAGGCTTATATACTGAGCAACTTCAGTTTTTCGGAACATGCATGGCCGCGTGCATACAATAGTGCACACTTAGGGTGCGCTAGCTTATACACTATGCAATAATTTACAACTGCTTTATAACTATGCACTAATTAGTGCGCAAAGCCGAGCACAAGTACTTGTTGTCTATTGAGTCGACAATGAACTCCAATGCGGGCACTGCAGGCTGCGTTTCGTCTGCCTGGCTTTGCCTACCTCTGGATCCGGACATGAAGTGAGTTTCATGGCCAGCGCCGCGAACTCCAATGTCTGCATGGTGTGGTTCACATGAATGCCTGGAAGATCCGTCACGCACGCAAGGAACACGCACTTCCTAGCGCTGTCGATCATGTCCGACAGCACCCGCGTCAGCTTGGTGTCGCGGTACGGCGTGAACACCTTTAGCAGTGGCACATGAAGAATTGTTGAATTTTCTGATATCTAGGTTGGAGCCAACTTCTTGAAAGATTCTTCCCATCGCGGACATGCGTATCCAATACATGGAAATGTTTCAAAACATGGCCCTTTAATTAGCATAACTTGACACTGAAATTACCAACTGCTTCCCCATGTATCTCGGTTCGTAAATGCCGATAAATTTTTCATCATGATGGCATTCAACGAATTGCTCGAAGTTTGACTTTCCAACATTGCTATACTATGTGGTGGACTTATTTGCGCCAAGGATACGATGCGCATTCAAGCGCGCTTAAATGTGCATCTATTTTTGTATTAATTTGAAACATTTTACAACATATATAGAATGTACAGATATACCAATACATTCAACGTATTAGCACTAAATGTGCGGTATATACATACGTTTCGTTTACGCAATTCTATTAGTGCTCCTCCTCCATCTCATCCAGAACAGCTTTGAGGTAATTAAACCATGTCGGACATGCAAAATACTTGGTTGATGTTTTGCCACAAATAGCTGGCAATTGTTAGGATTCAAATAACTTGTTCGGATTCAAATGCAGGTGCATTATTGCCATTTTCTAGAAAAGCACACTGCATGAACAGCGCTCGCACTGCCTCCTAAACGTTTTGACAATATATAATATATTTCATTATATTTTTTTTTATATAAAATAATTTTGCCAGGAGTTTGGTGGTTTGATCGGCTTCGTGAAACATGGGCATCTATCTCTAGATGTCTTTAGACTATATTAGCTTGTGAAATGGTCTGAATGATAACAACGATGGTAATCATGTGCCACACCAGATCACAGAATCCAACGGCTCAAAATCTTACCTTAATGTAACAAGCAAAATACCAAGAATACTATTGGAAACCCTTTTTTAATTTCAAAAATAATGCACCACCACTTCCTTGCTATAATAGCATAAAATTAAAAATTTCAGCTATGCTCAATTTGGGCAGAACAAACTTCTAAATGATTAAATTCAAATTGAAATTTTGAGACTCGCGAGCATTGGCCAGACTTTGCGATCGCCAATAGACAGCTACTTTTAATAATGAGAAGGCAGTTGCATTGCAACGCCAAGTGTCCAAGGTGACCAATAAGGACCGCGTTTCTACACACATTTGTCACCATATCATGAACAGTGGCATGGAATCAATAAATAGACGGCCATAAATGGAAGGTGGATGCGGACTTGGAATTCCGGTCCCATGAATGTCTCCAGCGCAGTGATTGAAACATATGGAATCGATCGTCGACCAACGTGTACCAGAACAGGATGTTATGCAACCAATACATTGCCCCAGCTCTATGAAAAGCACCAACGAGGCTGGCGCCATATCCACCAGCAAAAAATGGACCAAATGACACTTTTTGCTAGCACATATACATGCATTTCGTCAGTGCTATGCATGCTCAAAACACGAAAATAACCCAAACCCGTAAACTTTGTACATATTTGAGCACGTGTTATTTGACCTCTTTTTTTCCTAGTGATCAAAGCTGCTATTATGCTGCATAATTATGTAGGTACGCAAAAAAAATGTATTCCAGGTAGGCAAATGTGCCAAAAGTTTGAGCAGATACTGCAGTTCTGGAAATCTCACCGCAACAACGCCCCAAGAGACAAGACAGCACGCATATCGTGCAAATTATTCCCTCCCCACGAGTGGTTCCATAGTCGCTTTGACTAACAATTTTCGTGAGACCATTCACCTCCGGCGATTCACACCTTATTTCCCCTCCTTTTGGCGACAACCTCGCTTACGCAATTCCCCAGAGCGAGGATGTCCCTGTTGAGAATACTGGCTTCCTTGACAGTACCTTTTTTTGATTCGGTGGTGCCGTCATCGCCAATGCCCTCCGTCCCAGCGAGATCGACGAACATGAAGTGGTGACCTTTTGACCCAGCTTCCAAGCCCTGAACATGAGCCTCAGAGAATGTAGTACATTGTGCAAAACAGTACTGCTTGAACTTCTGACTGCCCAATATGAGGAGAACCTTGCGTTATCGCAATTTCACGGACATTAATCCATGGGATATCTTAATTGCCCTATCAAGTGGTCGGCCTTGAGATATTCTTTACAACTCTTAAAATTTGTAAGCCATGTCGGGCGACAGTACATTCCGCAGGTGCATTTCCTCTGGCTGTACGATGTCTCAAAGGCAGGAATTCAAATGCAAAATATGCACTACATTTCTACTCTTTTTCGGAGCCATTCTGTTTTTAAGCTCTGCGCTTTGGCAAACACAACCTCTGTTCCAAAAGTCGTGTCCAAATCTGGCAGAACGGAGGTCGAAATGCGTGTGTCAGAAAATTTTGACCAATGCACCTTCGATGCGCCACATACAGAGCTATTTGCAAAATACGTCAAACGTGGCACACGGCACCGCCATTATTGCTACATGTGAAGAGGAGCTCAAGCGCCGCTTTCCATTTTTTTGGGACTTGGGGCGGGGCATGGCGAGCTTATCTTGCCCCCTCCAAAGTGGGTGGATTGAGCTGAGCTACCACTTGAAGAGATGTATGATTTGGTTGTTTGGTCAGTCCTAAAGATGCGGCTCAGTTCCAAACAGAGCCCGTGAAGAAAGGGATTGAAGCTTGACACAACATTTGGCGTATCAACAGGAACCGCGTGAAGGTTGTGCCCAAAGCCCTTAGGCCAAAGGCCAAGAGAAACCACATACGGTTCAAGAGCGTGTACATAGTGGAATTGCAAAGGTCCGGAAAGCCATACATACTGAGACAAAAAAGGCGGCCTAAATTGATGCAAACATGATCAATGGGTGAAAAATTGAATTTTGCAAACATGATTCAGCATACAGAAAAATATGATGCGCAAAAAGTGGGATAGCCATGATACCGAAACTCTTGAAAGCGGGTAGTATTGTAAATTTGTTATCTGCGGCAAATTTCTTCATGAACTTGTGGGAAATCGGTTGGACATGCCGGAATAAGGCTGATGGAACAATGCGGGGAATTGAAGTCCTGCGTGGAACTGGACAGGGGCGCTTTTGATTAGGCTGTGAATTTCGCTTTTATGGCCATGAATAAAGCAATCAGGATACACATCAGCCTAAAATCAACAAAGAAATTCGAATATGCAGACAGACTGACTGATTGAGTTGATGTTGCAAAGTTGCAGCAGCAACCGAATTCGAACACGACTGCTGGAACGGATAGTATTCTCCAATTGGCTGCCCCTTCGCCGCCCATACATTGCACGACTTCCAAAAAGAATGTTAAATTTAGCAATCATGTTGGGCGGTTCGCGCGCGAGAAGGAGTCGAGGCTAGGCTTAGGCCAGTGAGCTCAACTTGCCGTTGCATGGCACAGCGTTTCTTGACTTCGAGTCCCCCACCTTGGATTCTCCGGGAGCTGGGGATGCTTTGTGCAGCTGGAAACGCACGACGAGGTGAGAGCGCGAGCTCCTCGGATTTTCCTTCGTCGATCCCATTCTCCGTCTGCCTTTTGCCGCTTTGATTATTTGCAGGCTCTCTGTTGCCGTGGACACATTCTGTGCGGAGAAGAAAAATCAAGTTGAGCAATATCTATTGATTAATTTTGAGGGATATATCTTCTTGTGATTCAAAAGCTGTGAAGCGCAGCACAAAACTTCAAGGGATGCCACTCAAGGCTCGTTAGCGGTTTTGAGAGATGAATGTGGGCAAGATCTAATGTGAATTAGCGGCTCCCAAATGCACATGATATAGATTAAAAGGCTCATATAATTGCACAATTCAGAGCTGGGAGCCACATCAATTGGACTGAATGTTGCATTCGCTTGTCGCAATTCGGTGCGTCGTCGGGTTCCAAGTTCAACGCTCAGCGAGTGCGCCTATAAGGGATCAAGCTACGAAACATCGGTCGCCGCAAAGAAACGCAAGAGCATATGCGCATGCAAAGATGAAAACATAGAAACACGCGCAGATGTAATGCATTGCGGTGCTGATGTCAATGCAGCTACCTGTCGCTCGTTTTCTGTCAATTCGTTATATGAAAACGTGCAAAAAACAATGGAATTCTTCCAACGATTCCTACCTGCTCATGCAACCAGGGGATGCACAGCCCCGTCTTGCCTCCCTGCGTGATGAGCTGCAGGTCCGTCCTTCCGCTCAGGAGGTCATGGATTTTCTCGTTGTACATCTCGAACACGCTGACCGCCACAGTGCCGTCGATGGCCTCCGAAGCCTTAGCCTAAATGGGAGCCATTTTTGCGAGTGACATCTAAAGATGTTACAGCAAAAGGAATTGCAGTGGGAAATGATGCGATTTGGCCCATGTTAAGTGCCACACCATAATGTTTGCTGAATATTTTTACCTAATGTAAGGTCAGTTTAATCATACGAACGTGGAGAAAAAATTGCGGAACATGCAAATTTTGCCAGCATTCTCACTGATTCACATGACTTAAGTTGTATAACGTGATGCATAACGTGTTTAAATATGGAATGGCTATCCGCATTACAATAACGCGACACGGCGTCAGCGCCTGGACAGGTCGAGGTCAATAAGCAAAGCACCTACTTCTTCCGTCCCAGATTAATTACCGTCTATGATTTTGGGGAACTATTTCTCCATCATTACTGCACTTTTTTCAATTAAATTTTGTTTGCGGTTGCGTTTCTGAGTTGGAAGTACACCATAAAAAATTTATTTCAGTCTATTAAGTATTGAGGATTTGGCAGTACTTTGTATCAAGGCTCTTTTCATATAGTAAATCTCAATGTTTGGGTCAAAATGACCAAATTTACCTTGGCCTTGCGCTCAAAAGGGTCATGTCTCACTTTTTCTTCTTGAAAATTGATATTCAAGGGTTTTGAGATGCAATATTTTTGATTTTGATCTTGTTCTGAAATTCTGAAGCTGTCCTCATAACAAATTTAGCTTTTCAAACAGATGAAAATTAATCTGGGACGGAGGAAGTAGTTGTTTTGCGTGTGATTTGCTAAAATGGGATTTCCACACATGTCGGAGTCAATAACGTTATCGCCCCCGGCAAGTGGCAAAATACCATATTACTAAGTGTATTAGCAGCAGCGATAAACCATTTGTACTTTTTGATGCAATACATCCGGATATGATGCATATATACGGATCCGCCTTCGGATCTGAAGGCCCCGGTTCAACATCCGAATGAACGACAGGAGGGGGAAGGCACCGGACGCCCCCGCCGGAAGGTTGGGTGGAGGTTGGGGTAGCGCATATGCTCAAAACATCTTGCACACCTGAAATAGCCTTTCAGAAGCCACCCGGACGATGCCCTTCAGGGCGTGAGTCTTTCCGCTTCCGCTGTGGCCGCAAGTGATCAGGCCACCTGCGTTCTGTGACACGCTGACCGATCACTCACGAACAATGGCGCAAAAACGCATGCGCATGTGTCACAATGCCCTTGACTTATTACACAATACACCCAAACAATGCGTGCTGTCAATGTGTATTACCAGTTGACATCAGTTGAGATTGTGGCTATGACTGTGTATTGAGCAGTACCAGCGAATATACCGGTCCAACTCATTTTTGATCCTTGGGACATAAGGGCGGTACACACAGCCTTCGTGACTCCCGGGAATGGCATCAAGGCGCACTGGAATGGGATGAAAATGAATTTTGTTCCACTCTATCGTGGCCCTTGCCGAGTGGGAAGTGGACGCTGTGTTGCGGGCGCTCAAGAGGACGGAGTACTGATCACTGTACGCAATTATAACCTATAATCTGAGTGTCACAACGAGCCTTGAAAACGTAAGAAGAAGCCGTGAACATAGCGTTTTCTTTGCGAATTTACGTTTTTGAACGTAAAAACCTAAACGCAAACCACAAGCCTGGGTCCGTGTAACATTGCACCTGCTTGCACCAGCCCGTGAGCAATGTGATTGCAGGAATCTTGTACATATTGCTTGCGTAAATACAGCAGATTTCACAAATTTTACAGTTTCCATATGAATAAAACCAGTTTGCGTCAGTTGCAAGCTGATAATTGCCTTGGTTCATTATGGATGGCGTGGGCCCTTGTGGGACAGTTAGCGTGGGCATCCATGGAAGCAACATTTGAAATGCTCCAGCGCGTGGCATGCTTCACGTTAGCGCATATAGCGGCCCTCCCACGGTGCCCATATGGTCCCACGACTCTGTAACCCTAATGGGTAGACCAAAAGCGGCAACGAACATCGGCAAAACTGCAATAAATTAATTCGGAAATGCTCCTTAAGAATGTGCAAAAGTGCGCCAGATCCACCAGAGGTACTTTGTGATGTTGGATCTTCAGCAACATCATGCACAATCTTCTCAGCAATCCCTTCGTATTTTTGATGCGAATAACGGCATGGTAAACAGCGGTGCTTGCAGCAACGCTGGCGCTGCCATATCCACGGATATAAGTCACTTTCTCCCTTTTTGGCTATTGAAGAAGCTGGCAGGAAATTTGCCCATTATTCAAGAATGCGATCCTTGTTTCAGCAATGCATAGTTCATGGCAACCATGCCGGCTTGGTTTTTACGCCGTAAAAACTGATATATTTATGCTTTTACGTATAAAAATATTTTTACGTTTTTAGGAATAAAAATGCGTAAAAGTACGTAAATACAACGTAAAAAATGCCTGCTGTACATAAGGACAGTATATACAGATTTGCAGAGTCCGGAGAGTGGCATCCAGACGCCTTGGAAGAGGCAGAAGACGAGTTCTTGTTTAACGCCATTATCGCCCTGGCCAAAGGCGAGGTGGACATTGTGTTGCAGGTATTGGAGATGGCGGAGGACTGATCATTGTACGCAACTTTTGTCGTGTAACCTACGTGTGCCAGGGAGCCGTGAAAACGTAAAAATATTAGTAAAAATAGTCCCTTCTGCAAATTTACGTTTTTACGCGCAAAAACGCAAAAGTAAAGACGCAAATGTAAACGCAAAAGCCAAGCCTGCAAATATGTATGGCAGTGATGTTGCATGTTTTGACGGGGAGTCCCTATCAGTTGATAGGGCGTTGGAGCCTGCAGGTTACTACGCCAATCGCGGGAGTTCAAGACAAGTTTTGCTGCATATTTTGTGTACATTTGATGAATGCTATGAATTTGGTATATGAAATACGCTGTCTTGCTAATGTGGTGGAAAACTGGCTATGGTTCACGGCGCTCACCGTTGTCACCTCTCAAAAAACGTAGCATCAATTCACCACAGCCAGAACGTTCGAAGACGTCACTCCAGCTGTCTCCTTCCACAAATACGTTGTCTGCATCGAAATCGATGGATTAGAGAATTTTCGCTTAAAGTTCTGCAATTTTGACAGCTCATGTTCACGTATTTTACAGTACTCCCATTCAACTAATGAAGCGAACATTTTTGGTTCATTCATTTCCATGTCGGCATCCACGGGAAATGGCATTATTATCAATGCTTGGTTTCGTCGAGATGTAGAGCGCCTTTGGTGGAAACATATATTCAGTGTAATTTCCGAATCACTTGAACATGTACAGTCAATTTTAATGATTAGGAAATCTAATGGGCGGACATTGATACAGCGTCAAGCTCATTAAATGAGCTCACGAGATCGCCACCACTGCAGCGGGCGACGCGCTTGCGTTCATTACGATGGCCAATGATTCTTTCCTGGCCGGCTTTGCTTGAAGCCTGAACTTTAGGGCCAGTATCATGCTATGTTTCACCCTGCACCGTTGGGACCACAGGTCAGGCCATTCATGCTGGTAAATGGCGTTGAACACGCGAAAGTACAGCATTCGATCAAAGTGCCATGAAACAGCAACAGCGTTCAGCTTTTCAATTGAATCTATACATGCATAATGTGTTCCATATTTTCCACATCCTCAGCTCACAAACACCATGCAAATCTGTCCAACGTCTCAGAGAGCGCGTGTGGCGCCGCCTGGTCCTTCAAAAGGGGCGCAATGCCGAGGGCGGAAAGATTAGTTCGCTCCGCAATTGCTCACTCTGCCTAAGAGGGAGGGATGCGTGGCTTGGCATTTTGCATTACTATTCTGCAGCTGCGTTCTCTGAAGGGTGTTGCCTGGCTCACCAAAGGTGTACGTCTTGAACGATGGCGACATCTCATCGATGTCTGAGGAAGGCAGCGAGCTCCATCCCGCACGGCCGCCCGCCATTCGATCCTGGCGAGACGACAGGGACCTTCCAAGTGGAGCCACCTCCTCCTTGGGTGGCGACGCCCTGCTCATTCGGCACACGCATCCGGCCCATGATCTGACTGATTCGTTATAAATGGTAACGCAATTATCAACGAGTTCAATGGACTGATACTTCGAAGATGATGACCAGTGCCTTAAACCATTCTGCCCAAAGCGCACTCTGCTGTAGGTGGTTCACCCACAAGCCGAAAACCAGTCTGCGACAAAACACGCAGTTAAAGCAACAGGTTGTGGCGTTCATGTGTTGCGGGCCTCAGAACGAGCTATTGCAAGCAAACCACCCTTTCCCATTTCGACGCATGGCGTTGCTGACCCAGGACTTGCAGCGATTCCGCACGGATAAGCGCTGACAGCAAACATCCGAAAATGGGAAGACGTTTCTGCAGATAGGTAAGCAACATATTTACTGTAGCATACGTGTAATATAGTGTGCGACATTTGGTGGACCAAGTGTGAACAAAATAGTCTGGTCAATGAACCCCGTTGGAGCACACAGTCAACGCGGTGAGCGCATCGACGCCCCCGATTGCAAAAGCGTGGCGTCGGACTCCGATTTCGATTCTCGACCTCTTGAGCCACTGCCCAGTCGACACTCCGCGCACCCCTCCAGTCTCGCTGTCTCGTGCGCACCATTTCACCGACCACCTTCTAGCATTTTGAAGGGCTCTGTGCCCACTGTCCCTTGAGGAGCCATCCCCGGTGGCTCTTTCCCTGTGCCTCTTGACCACGACGGCGTTGCCGAACACTGACACGTCCACGGCGTCACCTGGATGGCGCCGGTCGCCGGGCTGCCGCCCTCGCAGGCGCACGCTGACGGGCATGCCGGGCGGGCGGGATCGCACGAGGGGTGAGGAGAACAAGCGAAAGCTTCCACGATGTTTGTGGTGTGACGGGAGGAAGCTTCCGCCCTTCTTTTGATGAGGGAAACGGAAGCTGCCGCGCTTCTCCTGGCGGAGCGCGAGCGGAGCCTGCCCCTGGAGGCATCCGATTGGCAGCCTCAGGCGGTCAGAGGCGCATCCCGGTGTCCATGGGCCGGGACGGCCAATCGCAGGGGCTGCGAAGGGATTGGCTGAGACGCGATGGCCGGCGGCTGGGTGGAAGCGGCATGAGAAGCTCCAACGAACCCACTGGGAGAGGTCCATGTTTCGTGGAGTGCATTCTGCTCCTTGTTGACTCATCCGGAAGTTGGGAATTGGTCACATGGGGAACGATGTTGACCAGGTCAACGCCGTTTGCCCCCAAAGGGTCAGACGGTGGCTGCATCCCGGAATTCAGTGCTCTTGGCTTAGAGCCCAGTTGCCAATGTCAAGAATGGCAAACTAAGAATGATGAAGGTTTATAGTTAATTGGGAAACGAGCTGCGGCAATTGTGGCGCAGCATATGCTGTGCCGGGAAGTCGTGATGCTGCTGCTTTTGTTAAAGCACAAAGCCTGGGACATTAGCCTGATGCCGAACTGAAGCATGTCTTTATGAACGGATGTACGCATTTCAACGTGGGCCCAACGGAATGATGTTACTCATTACCGCAGTAGCAGCAGGGTACCATGCATGCGTTATGCGGTCGAAAAGCTTTTGGTTCCTAGGCCCGTGGTGCCCTGTTAGGGCCATGGCGAACGACATCGTTGTTCGTCAACTTGATTGATCCAGCCCCGAGCGATTCTCAGTGACATGTGCAGCGACAATGTACAAGATGCCTGCAAATAAACATACGCATAATGCATTCCACTGCAAGTCAGTTTCAGAGCAGCGGGCTCTCTAACATCGCCGTCACCAGTGGGTATGAGAATTTCTTGTGCATCCCCATTTCCAATCCTGTTCCAAACAGACCTGGGGTGACCGTAGCAGCTGCAATCTTGGACTGGCTGCAAGTCCTGACACTCATTACCCATTCATGAATTTGGCCGAACCTGAGCCCCAAGTAATTTCCTGATGCTGCAAACAAGTGGTCATCTAAGCAACAATGCATGTAATGAGGCCGTGTGTCTCCTTGTCTCACTGCCATATGGTGGCATACGTCGCTTCCAAGCTCCAAACAGATTTTTTGTGGCCTGAGGCTTGGTCTCCACGGTGTATGCAGCCACAAGCAACATCCTATTCATACGTGGGTCCGCGAACTAGCACGATGCTATGTCGTGGACGCATTGTCCATCCGTCCGCGAGGTAGATGATTCGAGGATACAAAAGGATGGCGCCACTTCCGTCGGTTAGTTTGCAGACCGTCCATCCGTCTGCAAACTGTTGTGCCCCGGCGGCGTGAGCAGCGGCATACTCTCCAGCCATCCCCTGGTTATCACGCATTGAACGCGCGGCATCTGCAGTTTCCTCATCCCTAGAGCTAATGCTTTGAATGAATGGAATGGATCCTTAAGGGGTCCAATTCCATTGATGAAATTCAGTCGCATACCCGGTCAAAGCTTCAGCTCTCCAAAGTCTGGGGAGGGACGTCTTAAAGGCCCAAAGCTAGCATGGATTCCCTGGTTTCTCTGTTCATGCTCCACCGGTTCTCTGCAGGGCAATGGGAGCCCGCACACAATGCAATGCGATGCAACCACGCGCAAGGCAGGGTGTGGATTCGTCACCAACCTGCGATGGCTTCGAATTGACGAGACGCCGCCCATTCGCCCTCGAAGTGATGTGGTGCAGCTCTTGCCGGCGCCGGGTTTTGAGTCGCGATGGCATCCGTGCGTAGAACCGTGCGTTGAGGGTACGATCATGACCCTGGCGTGGTGGCGGGAGATGCGCTGGTGTTCTGTGCTGGCGTCTGGCGTGGGGTGCGTCATAGGCCCTTGGCAAGCATGGTGTGGGATGGGTGGGGATTTGGGATGGGCCAATTCACTGCGTGTTGTAATAGTAAGGTCGAGGTTGCAACGGAAATGCATGGTGAACACGTGCACGTGCGTTGCCGCATCTGGGAGTCATGATCATTCAAATGTGCACGATCCGGCACATGTGCCATGTCGCTTCCCGATTCCAGCCGCCAAGGTTCGAGGCAACGTTGACCACGAGGACCTGAAGATGTCAGCGCGCAAGTGTGCGGAGTTTGGGAAACCGAAGGTTTTCCCATTTACAATTCCAACGATCATTGTACGGTCATCCATTAAGCGTCTTGCACCTGAATCTGGTCGTGTGCGCAACTCGTCGCCTGCCCCGCTAACTCTCACTGCAAGGTGGACAGTAGCCCTTCGTTCGGGCATGCACTTCGAGTGGGCGCCATTTGCTGCAAAGGCAAGTGAGGCATATGCCCTGGCGGTTGCTCACCCATTCGCAAATTCCACACCATGCATGCAAGGGAGCATCACAGTAAAAGAGAAACTGTTGTTGGAGGTGATCGCATCACTTTTGCCAGCACATCAGAGGGGGCCCCGACAAGTCAGCAACGATCTGGGATGGCTAAAGCGCCAGTGGGTGATCGTGCACGCTCAGCTCCATGCCAAGGTATGGCTACCAACCACGGTGCAACACTCAAGAACGGGGGCCCTGTGCGTGGCACGCGAGGCGACGGCGAGTTGGTTTGCGAGCTGCAGTTGCATGTCACGCTGGCACGCTCCATCTCAAGCGCTAATCTTCCTGCAGCGGACCTGGTGCCGTTGAAAATGCGCCTGCCATTCGTGTGACCACCACACCATATCCAATGCGCGGTGTGGACACTGAAACTCTACCGGCCAATTCTCTCATCAAGTTGCTGTACAGGATTGCTCTGCACAATGATGTTCAACAAATGGAGCATCACGGTCATACGTTCGACTGGAGTGTCCAGTGCGCAGACGGCCGGAAGCGGTACCAGAATGAGCGGTGATGATTATGGTACAGGCCCATCAGCAAGGATCGCCCTCCAGAGCATGAGGAGCGCGCCAAACTGATATCTTTCAATGAAGCAACGTTCAAGATTCGCTACTGGGACCATTGCAAGGCAATTCTTGTTCCACCAGCCAAACACCCTCACTGCACCACCAACGGCTGCAGCTTCCATTCCAGCATATCTATGCTTTGCACATTGTGATCAGTCCAGCAGGCCTCTGCTTCATTCAGCGCCGCCCAGCTTCTTTGCCAGTTCATGATGACCCTCGGCGCTGGCATATTGTGCCGCTGATCTTCCGTCCTGAGCACAACGAACGCCCATCAAGCAAGTGTGAGGGCTGTGCAGCGAACAGGTCAAGCTGACGATGGAGTGTCAAGCGACGGTTTTGTGTTTTACATCTGCGTGCTCCAGATGCCAAAATGGGGTGGGTTGGCTGGGGTGCTTGCGCCCATTGGCCTGGGCTCTGCAATGTGCCAAAAACATTCGGACTGTATAGAATGACTTTGTGGTGTTGAGCGTCCGAATGCAAGTGATTGTGTACTTGCTCGCTCAATTGAAATCAGATGCCCAACAACAAAGAGCCAAACACAGATCGGCACCCTCTTGGGGATGGAAACCCCAAGATCCACAGCATCCGAAAGTTTTCCCACACATCTGGAGCACAAAGCATGTTGCAGTTCCTCCCAGTCACCTTGTCGGTCGACGTCACCGAAGCCCCTTTGCTCAGCAGCAGTTCTGCAGCTGCTGTGTGGCCATCCCTTGCCGCCGCCATCAGCGGAGTCATGCCATTCTGCAAATCAACGCACACCGTCATGGCGTGTTCATAAGCTGCCTTGACAGCCACCACACATGGGCGCTCTTTGGATGCAAAGGCACAGCAACAAAGACACACAATGCACAAAGACCCAACATCCCCATCGTGCATTTTCTTGCGAATGTCATGGGCACCGAATCCCTTTGGTTTGTGTGGCTTGTCAGCAATGTGCATTCCAGCTACTCCCCTTTGCCTCCCTTGCTTATGTTCAGTTCTTGACAAACCAGACGGCCCTGGGGACTGGTCCAAAAGGCAACAGCTGCCTATTGCGCCGATGGCTAGGTGTGTATTTTGACTGTGACAAAGAGCATCCATTGCATGTTTACCCAACAGCCATGGACTCGGAACAGGTTATCCAGCATGACAGCATGGCGCCAACAGCTTTTGCAACTCTAGTTGTTCGCAACTGCATTATGAGCATTACATAGCGTGGGAAGAGGTTCTGTCAATTAAACGCAGTGGCAAATGCTTCTCAACATCTCACTTGGTGCCATGTTTGCAGCTTGCAACACAATGCACAGTACTGTGCAATTTGCTTACCTTGTTTGGCACATCCATGGCTGCACCATGGTCGAACAAGATATTCACTATTTCTGCAGCAGTTTGCTCGTCAGTCTTCTGGTGCCACGTCTTCTGCCAAATACCAAAAAGGGGCGTTTCTCCCACCTGTACATCCAGCACATCAAACCATTGGCAATGCTTTGCAACATGCAAAACGCCTAGAACTTGTCACAGATATCAAAAGAAGTTGACGAGTGGATCAACACCAGCTCGTCAGATTCGCACAGCTGACCAATTGTCAGTCCAGCCGAAAGTGCAGGTTTCTCATGCATGTGGGAGGCACCGATTGGATGGCAACAGCCTCAGTGTGTATGTCAAAATATTTGATGGTGAGGGTGCAGAAGGGTAGTCTATCCAAATAGGAGGTGCAAAGAAATGCCACACCAGGAGAGGAATCAACACATAGGAGGAGGCCAATAATGCAATCGACTCATCAGCAAGCCACACCAAAGCACTTGCATTCAGTTTGCCACTGGTATCATTCAGTGGAGGTTCGATGAACACAGCCCATGTGCCCATGTGCGCATTATCATTTGAATGCGGAATTCCCTCACTGGAGTGGATATTAAGCACTGTGTCAGGCTCATAATACCATAGCAAGAGACAATCACACCTTGTTTTGTATGTCCGTGTTGGCACCACGCTTCAGCAACAGCTCCACAGTGCTTGGGTGCCCATTAACGATTGCCTCTGACAGGGGTGTGTCACCGACCTGTACAGTTTGTCACACATCAGAAGATCGATATGTGCAGCTGGCACAGACTTTGCGTCTTTAAGGTGAAATTAGCTTCTGTTCGCAAAAAACGGTAATCCCGATTGGTTGGAAATTCATGCAGATTCAACATATTGCCATTCGCTTCTCAGGGAACCAGGTGCAAAGAATGGCAGACAAATGGGTCCTAGGCAGCACTAGTTAGCACTTACAAGCAGAAAAATCTGTGTTGAACTCAGCAATTAAAGTTGTTCAAGAAAAACGGCCGCAAGCACTATGTGCCTGCTTCTGAGCACCCATGTTCCAGCCTGAGCTGGACACTGCAGGCCCAGCAACCTATATGGGAAACTCACCTTGTCAACACTGTCCACTTGTGCACCGCGGCTCAGCAGCAACTCCACCGTGGTGTTGTGGCCATTCAACGACGCGCTTGAAAGGGCTGTGCAACCATGCTGCAAGTTGCCCACGACAATCAGAACGGGAGCAGACTTGCATCATTCAGGCTGTCTGTCCTCAGCCAGTGTGTATCAGTGCCAAAGCAAATGGCTGTTGTCTGGACAGCTGTGTTGCCATATCAGTCGTATTGTGTATCAAGCCAGGCCAAATTAGAGTCGTCAATTACACCACATACTGCAACATTGCAGCATGTTGTGGTATTTCATAAATCATAACGCAAACACCCTGTGTACAATGGACAGTAAAAATGCACATTGCCAACATAGCCAGTCACACAAATCGCCATCCAAGCCCTCCCCCAAGTGCCCAAGAGGGCCACAACTTAGGCAAGGTTTCTCCAGCACATGTCACCCACTCCGTCCTCCTAGGCTATAACAAGGCGCTGTGCACCCATTCAAACGCAGCCTAAGCATGGTCTTGTGGGGGGCCCTTGGCAGTTTGCAGTTGTTCGTGAGCACTATGTAATCCGAGTACAAGAAATCTTCGCTGCAGGTAGACCAGCCAGGGATTCAGCTATGGTCAAGTCAACCCTATCAATGGAGCGAGTGAAGTGGTCCAGCAGCCTGGGCGAACATGGCGTGTGACAGGCGAGTGTCGTGAAAGGAAAAGTCTTTGTGATTGAAAGTCGTTTAAAAGGCTTCTGGTGTTATTGGCATCGAAGAAGGCATTGGCATCTCAAATGAACAAGAGAAGGTGTTGTGAAGCTCTTGGAAGGCAAGGGATCGCTAACTTCCCTGATGAGATCTTGTTGACCTCCAGAGAAGACAACGGGGCTGGAGAGGGTGTCGCAGTGAAGCAACAACAAGTGGGTTTATAAAATCGTCGTGGAAAGCAGCTGGGAGAGCATTTGTGCCTTGCCGTGGGTCAACATCTCTTTGACATTCCAGCATAGTGTCAGAATGGTCGCCAGATCCATGGTTGAAGTAGTGAGCAACTTGTTCACTAGACTCCAAAGGTCTGGGGAGTTGTGGCATCATTGGTGCTTAGGTACAAGGCCCAATCGCTGGCCTGGCTCGGGAGGGCAGCAGCATTGAAAGGAAACGTGGTTGTTTTGTGGAAGCCGCAGAGGAAAAGATGCACAGATGTGAAACTTGAGAGAGGAAGGCATTGGTGTCTTGAGGCCCTGATGGTTACACCCACCACTGGGCTGCAGAGGCATACTGTGACTGTGTTGCTGATAGTATTCTGCATTGGTTGCAAAATGTCATTGGGAGCATTGTGCCTTGCACTCTGGATTGGAATTTTTCTAGGGAACTGGTTTGTGGCCGTGATTCACCACATGTGGCCAGTTGCATAACCCAACAATCACAATGTTGAGAGCAAATCAAAATATTCGATATCGAGGAAATGGGCCATTTACTGATGCATTGGTAGATTTCCCTATGGGGTGTTGTCCAAGCTCGACAATTTTGTCCAACTACAACAGATCAATCCACCAGTCGGCCAAAATCTCATATTTTGGATATGAGTGGGATATGGGGAACCCCATATCCTGGTTATCGATTATAATATGGGTGCCATATACTTTAAAATACTCAACCCTTCCGCATAGTAACGGAACGCCTGGCCTATTTCGTGGACAACATTATATAAATATTACCAAAATCCTGGGCCTTTCTTGGCAGAGAAACGTAAAAACCAAACAACAATATAAAAAAAAGTGTGGAGCAAACAATGTAACAAAATAGATTTCTGATACAGAAGGGTTGAATATTTTGCAGTACTGGATACACAAATGCATGAAATAGTCATAAACTGGATATGAACGCTGCATATCCACAATATGGGAGACCATATCCTGTCATATACTCGATATATTACTTCTGGCCGCAGTTGTTTTTGAACTCACTCCAGGGGCAAGGCTGCAAGACGAAACAACGCCATGGAATGACCCACCTTTTCAGCCGCAGCGACAGATGCGCCTCTGTCCAGGAGCATCTGTGCAGTGGCCGTGTGTCCATTCACTGACGCCCGATGCAGGGGCGTCCGGCCATCCTGAAAGCCAGAAGTACATTTTCAGGCAGTCAAGAAAAGGACCTCAAACACTCTGGCTGGTTGCGACCAAACATTGAGTACGGTCAGCAGGATGGGGGTATGCAACATACAGCTTCAAAAGTCCACCACACGTATGGGTCGCTGTCAGCAACACAACCTGTAGCACACCATGCAGTAGCTGGGAACATGCTGTTGCAAAGCAATCAGGCAGTTGTGCTTCTTGACGCATTACTGCTGGCCGCAGTTGTTTTTGAACTCACTCCAGGGGCAAGGCTGCAAGACGAAACAGTGCCGTGGAGTGACCCACCTGGTCAGCCGCAGCGACAGATGCGCCTCTGTCCAGGATCATCTGTGCAGTGGCCGTGTGTCCATTCACTGACGCCAGATGCAGGGGCGTCCGGCCAAACTGAAAGCCAGAAGTACATTTTCAGGCAGTCAAGAAATGGACCTCAAACACTTTGGATGGTTGCCACCAAACAGTGAGTACGGTCAGCAGGATGGGGGTATGCAACATACAGCTTCAACAGTCCAACACATGTACGGGTCGCTGACAGCAACACAACCTGTAGCACACCATGCAGTAGCTGGGCACATGGTGTTGCAAAGCAATCTGGCAGCTGTGCTTCTTGATGCATTACTGCTGGCCGCAGTTGTTTCTGAACTCACTCCAGGGGCAAGGCTGCAAGACAAAACAGTGCCGTGGAGTGACCCACCTGGTCAGCCGCAGCGGCAGATGCGCCTCTGTCCAGGAGCATCTGTGCAGTGGCCTTGTGTCCATTCACTGACGCCCAATGCAGGGGCGTCCGGCCATACTGAAAGCCAGAAGTACATTTTCAGGCAGTCAACAAATGGACCTCAAACACTCTGGCTGGTTGCCACCAAACATTGAGTACAGTCAGCAGGATGGGGGTATGCAACATACAGCTTCAACAGTCCACAACACGTACCGGTCGCTGTCAGCAATACAACCTGTAGCACACCATGCCGTAGGTGGGCACATGCTGTTGCAAAGCACTCAGGCAGTTGTGCTTCTTGATGCATTACTGCTGGCCGCAGTTGTTTTTGAGTTCACTCCAGGGGCAAGGTTGCAAGACGAAACAGTGCCGTGGAGTGACCCACCTGGTCAGCCGCAGCGACAGATGCACCTCTGTCCAGGAGCATCTGTGCAATGGCCGTGTGTCCATTCCATGACGCCTCATGCAGGGGCGTCTGGCCATCCTGAAAGCCAGAAGTACATTTTCAGGCAGTCAACAAATGGATCTCCAACACTCTGGCTGGTTGCCACCAAACAGTGAGTACGGTCAGCAGGATGGGGGTATGCAACATACAGCTTCAACAGTCCACCACACATACGGGTCGCTGTCAGCAACACAACATGTAGCACACCATACAGTAGCTGGGCACATGCTGTTGCAAAGCAATCAGGCAGTTGTGCTTCTTGATGCTTTACTGCTGGCCACAGTTGTTTTTGAACTCACTCCAGGGGCAAGGCTGCAAGACGAAACAGTGCCGTGCAGTGACCCACCTGGTCAGCCGCAGCGACAGATGCGCCTCTGTCCAGGAGCATCTGTGCAGTGGCCGTGTGTCCATTTACTGATGCCCGATGCAGGGGCGTCCGGCCATCCTGAAAACCAGAGGTACATTTTCAGGCAGTCAAGAAATGGACCTCAAACACTCTGGCTGTTTGCGACCAAACATTGAGTACGGTCAGCAGGATGAAGGTATGCAACATACAGCTTCAACAGTCCACCACACGTACGGGTCGCTGTCAGCAACACAACCTGTAGCACACCATGCAGTAGCTGGGCAGGAGCTGTTGCAAAGAAAACAGGCAGTTGTGCTTCTAGATGCATTACTGCTGGCCGCAGTTGTTTTTGAAATCACTCTAGGAGCAAAGCTGCAAGACGAAACAGTGCCGTGGAGTGACCCACCTCTTCAGCCGCAGCGACAGATGCGCCTCTGTCCAGGAGCATCTGTGCAGTGGCCGTGTGTCCATTCACTGATGCCTGATGCAGGGGCGTCCAGGCATACTGAAAGCCAGAAGTACATTTTCAGGAAGTCAAGAAATGGACCTGAAACACTCTGGCTGGTTGCGACCAAACATTGAGTACGGTCAGCAGGATGGGGGTATGCAACATACAGCTTCAACAGTCCACCACACGTACGGGTCGCTGTCAGCAACACAACCTGTAGCACACCATGCAGTAGGTGGGCACATGCTGTTGCAAAGCACTCAGGCAGTTCTGCTTCTTGATGCATTACTGCTGGCCGCAGTTGTTTCTGAACTCACTCCAGGGGCAAGGCTGCAAGACGAAACAGTGCCATTGAGTGACCCACCTGGTCAGCCGCATGGACAGATGTGCCTCTGTCCAGGAGCATCTGTGCAGTGGCCGTGTGTCCATTCACTGACGCCAGATGCAGAGGCGTACAGCCATACTGAAAGCCACATGCACATTTTCAAGCAGTCAAGAAAAGGACCTCAAACACTCTGGCTGGTTGCGACCAAACATTGAGTACGGTCAGCAGGATGGGGGTATGCAACATACAGCTTCAACAGTCCACCACACGTACGGGTCGCTGTCAGCAACACAACCTGTAGCACACCATGCAGTAGGTGGGCACATGCTGTTGCGAAGCACTCGGGCAGTTGTGCTTCTTGATGCATTACTGCTGGCCGCAGTTGTTTCTGAACTCACTCCAGGGGCAAGGCTGCAAGACGAAACAGTGCCATTGAGTGACCCACCTGGTCAGCCGCAGCGACAGATGCGCCTCTGTCCAGGAGCATCTGTGCAGTGGCCGTGTGTCCATTCACTGACGCCCGATGCAGGGGCGTCCGGACAAACTGAAAGCCAGAGGTACATTTTCAGGCAGTGAAGAAAAGGACCTCAAACACTCTGGCTGGTTGCGACCAAACATTGAGTACGGTCAGCAGCATAGGGGTATGCAACATACACCTTCAACAGTCCACCACATGTACGGGTCGCTGTCAGCAACACAGCTTGTAGCACACCATGCAGTAGCCGGGCACATGCTGTTGCAAAGCAATCAGGCAGTTGTGCTTCTTGATGCATTACTGCTGGCCGCAGTTGTTTTTGAACTCACTCCAGGGGCAAGGCTGCAAGACGAAACAGTGCCGTGGAGTGACCCACCTGGTCAGCCGCAGCGACGGATGCGCCTCTGTCCAGGAGCATCTGTGCAGTGGCCGTGTGTCCATTCACTGACGCCCGATGCAGGGGCGTCCAGCCATACTGAAAGCCAGAAGTACATTTTCAGGCAGTCAAGAAATGGACCTCAAACACTCTGGCTGGTTGCGACCAAACATTGCGTACGGTCAGCAGAAGGGGGGTATGCAACATACACCTTCAACAGTCCACCACATGTACGGGTCGCGGTCACACAACCTGCAGCACACCATGCAGTAGCTGGGGACATGCTGTTGCAAAGCAATCAGGCAGTTGTGCTTCTAGATGCATTACTGCTGGCCGCAGTTGTTTTTGAACTCACTCCAGGGGCAAGGCTGCAAGGCGAAACAGTGCCGTGGAGTGACCCACCTGGTCAGCCGCAGCGACAGATGTGCCTCTGTCAAGGAGCATCTGTGCAGTGGCCGTGTGTCCATTCACTGACGCCAGATGCAGGGGCGTCCAGCCCTCCTGAAAGCCAAATGCACATTTTCAGGCAGTCAAGAAATGGACCTGAAACACTCTGGCTTGTTGCGACCAAACATTGAGTACGGTCAGCAGGATGGGGGTATGCAAGATACAGCTTCAAGAGTCCACCACACGTACGGGTCGCTGTCAGCAACACAACCTGTAGCACACCATGCAGTAGGTGGGCACATGCTGTTGCAAAGCAATCAGGCAGTTGTGCTTCTTGATGCATTACTGCTGCCCTCAGTTGTTTTTGAACTCACTCCAGGGGCAAGGCTGCAAGACGAAACAGTGCCGTGGAATGACCCACCTGGTCAGCCGCAGCGACAGATGCGCCTCTGTCCAGGAGCATCTGTGCAGTGGCCGTGTGTCCATTCACTGACGCCCGATGCAGGGGCGTCCGGCCAAACTGAAAGCCAGAAGTACATTTTCAGGCAGTCAAGAAATGGACCTCAAACACTCTGGCTGGTTGCGACCAAACTGTGAGTACGGTCAGCAGAAGGGGGGTATGCAACACACAGCTTCAACAGTCCACCACACATACGGGTCGCTGTCAACAACACAACCTGTAGCACACCATGCAGTAGGTGGGCACATGCTGTTGCAAAGCAATCAGGCAGTTGTGCTTCTTGATGCATTACTGCTGGCCGCAGTTGTTTTTGAACTCACTCCAGGGGCAAGGCTGCAAGACGAAACAATGCCGTGGAGTAACCCACCTGGTCAGCCGCAGCGACGGATGCGCCTCTGTCCAGGAGCATCTGTGCAGTGGCCGTGTGTCCATTCACTGACGCCAGATGCAGGGGCGTCCAGCCCTCCTGAAAGCCAAATGCACATTTTCAGACAGTCAAGAAATGGACCTGAAACATTCTGGCTGGTTGCAACCAAACATTGAGTACGGTCAGCAGGATGGGGGTATGCAACATACAGCTTCAACAGTCCACCACACGTATGGGTCGCTGTCAGCAACACAACCTGTAGCACACCATGCAGTAGGTGGGCACATGCTGTTGCAAAGCAATCAGGCAGTTGTGCTTCTTGATGCATTACTGCTGTCCGCAGTTGTTTTTGAACTCACTCCAGGGGCAAGGCTGCAAGACGAAACAGTGCTGTGGAGTGACCCACCTGGTCAGCCGCAGCGACAGATGCGCCTCTGTCCAGGAGCATCTGTGCAGTGGCCGTGTGTCCATTCACTGACGCCCGATGCAGGGGCGTCCGGACAAACTGAAAGCCAAATGCACATTTTCAGACAGTCAAGAAATGGACCTGAAACATTCTGGCTGGTTGCAACCAAACATTGAAAACTGTCAGCAGGATGGGGGTATGCAACATACAGCTTCAACAGTCCACCACACTTACGGGTCGCTGTCAGCAACACAACCTGTAGCACACCATGCAGTAGGTGGGCACATGCTGTTGCAAAGCAATCAGGCAGCTGTGCTTCTTGATGCATTACTGCTGGCCGCAGTTGTTTTTGAACTCACTCCAGGGGCAAGGCTGCAAGACAAAACAGTGCCGTGGAGTGACCCACCTGGTCAGCCGCAGCGACAGATGCGCCTCTGTCCAGGAGCATCTGTGCAGTGTCCGTGTGTCCATTCACTGACGCCCGATGCAGGGGCGTCCGGCCAAACTGAAAGCCAGAAGTACATTTTCAGTCAGTCAAAAAATGGACCTCAAGCACTCTGGCTGGTTGCGACCAAACTGTGAGTACGGTCAGCAGGATGGGGGTATGCAACATACAGCTTCAACAGTACACCACACGTACGGGTCGCTGTCAGCAACACAACCTGCAGCACACCATGCTGTAGCTGGGCACATGCTGTTGCAAAGCAATCAGGCAGTTGTGCTTCTTGATGCATTACTGCTGGCCGCAGTTGTTTTTGAACTCACTCCAGGGGCAAGGCTGCAAGACGAAACAGTGCCGTGGAGTGACCCACCCGGTCAGTCGCAGTGACAGATGCGCCTCTGTCGAGGAGCATCAGTGCAATGGCCATGTGTCCATTCACTGACGCCAGATGCAGGGGCGTCCAGCCCTCCTGAAAGCCAGAAGCACATTTTCAGGCAGTCAACAAATGGACCTCAAACACTCTGGCTGGTTGCCACCAAACATCGAGTACGGTCAGCAGGATGGGGGTATGCAACATACAACTTCAACAGTCCACCACACGTACGGGTCGCTGTCAGCGACACAACCTGTAGCACACCATGCAGTAGCTGGGCACATGCTGTTGCAAAGCACTCGGGCAGTTCTGCTTCTTGATGCATTACTGCTGGCCGCAGTTGTTTTTAAACTCACTCCAGGGGCAAGGCTGCAAGACGAAACAGTGCCGTGGAGTGACCCACCCGGTCGGCCGCAGCGACAGATGCGCCTCTGTCCAGGAGCATCTGTGCAATGGCCGTGTGTCCATTCACTGACGCCCGATGCAGGGGTGTCCGGCCCTCCTGAAAGCCAGAAGTACATTTTCAGGCAGTCAAGAAATGGACCTCAAACACTCTGGCTGGTTGCGACCAAACATCGAGTACGGTCAGCAGGATGGGGGTATGCAACATACAGCTTCAACAGTCCACCACACGTATGGGTCGCTGTCAGCAACACAACCTGTAGCACACCATGCAGTAGCTGGGCCCATGCTGTTGCGAAGCAATCAGGCAGTTGTGCTTCTTGATGCATTACTGCTGGCCGCAGTTGTTTTTGAACTCACTCCAGGGGCAAGGCTGCAAGACGAAACAGTGCTGTGGAGTGACCCACCTGGTCGGCCGCAGCGACGGATGCGCCTGTGTCCAGGAGCATCTGTGCAGTGGCCGTGTGTCCATTCACTGACGCACGATGCAGGAGCGTCCAGCCATACTGAAAGCCAGAAGTACATTTTCAGGCAGTCAATTAATGGACCTGAAACACTCTGGCTGGTTGCGACCAAACATTGAGTACGGACAGCAGGATGGGGGTATGCAACATACAACTTCAACAGTCCACCACACGTACGGGTCACTGTCAGCAACACAACCTGTAGCACACCATGCAGTAGCTGGGCACATGCTGTTGCAAAGCAATCAGGCAGTTGTGCTTTTTGATGCATTACTGCTGGCCGCAGTTGTTTTTGAACTCACTCCAGGGGCAAGGCTGCAAGACGAAACCGTGCCGTGGAGTGACCCACCCGGTCAGCCGTATCGACAGATGCGCCTCTGTCCAGGAGCATCTGTGCAGTGGCCGTGTGTCCATTCATTAACGCCAGATCCAGGGGCGTCCAGCCCTCCTGAAAGCCAAATGCACATTTTCAGGCAGTCAACAAATGGACCTGAAACACTCTGGCTGGTTGCGACCAAACATTGAGTGCGGTCAGCAGGATGGGGGTATGCAACATACAGCTTCAACAGTCCACCACACGTATGCATCGCTGTCAGCAACACGACCTGTAGCACACCATGCACTAGCTGGGCACATGCTGTTACGAAGCAATCAGGCAGTTGTGCTTCTTGATGCGTTACTGCTGGCCGCAGTTGTTTTTGAACTCACTCCAGGGGCAAGGCAGCAAGACGAAACAGTGCCGTGAAGTGACCCACCTCGTCAGCCGCAACGACAGATGCGCCTCTGTCCAGGAGCATCTGTGCAATGGCCGTGTGTCCATTCACTGATGCCTGATGCAGGGGCGTCCAGGCATACTGAAAGCCAGCAGTACATTTTCAGGCAGTCAAGAAATGGACCTCGAGCACTCTGGCTGGTTGCGACCAAACATTGAGTACGGACAGCAGGATGGGGGTATGCAACATACAGCTTCAACAGTCCACCACACGTACGGGTCGCTGTCAGCAACACAACCTGTAGCACACCATGCAGTAACTGGGCACATGCTGTTGCAAAGCAATCAGGCAGTTGTGCTTCTTGATGCATTACTGCTGGCCGCAGTTGTTTTTGAACTCACTCCAGGGGCAAGGCTGCAAGACGAAACAGTGCCGTGGAGTGACCCACCCGGTCAGCCGCAGCGACAGATGCGCCTCTGTCCAGGAGCATCTGTGCAATGGCCGTGTGTCCATTCATTATCGCCAGATGCAGGGGCGTCCGGCCATACTGAAAGCCAAATGCACATTTTCAGGCAGTCAAGAAATGGACCTCAAACACTCTGGCTGGTTGCGACCAAACTGTGGGTACGGTCAGCAGGATGGGGGTATGCAACATACAGCTTCAACAGTCCACCACACGTACGGGTCGCTGCCAGCAACACAACCTGTAGCACACCATGCAGTAGCTGGGCACATGCTGTTGCAAAGCAATCAGGCAGTTGTGCTTCTTGATGCATTACTGCTGGCTGCAGTTGTTTTTGAGCTCACTCCAGGGGCAAGGCTGCAAGACGAAACAGTGCCGTGGAGGGACCCACCCGGTCAGCCGCAGCGACAGATGCGCCTCTGTCCAGGAGCATCTGTGCAATGGCCGTGTGTCCATTCTTTAACGCCAGATGCAGGGGCGTCCGGCCATACTGAAAGCCAAATGCACATTTTGAGGCAGTCAAGAAATGGACCTCAAACACTCTGGCTGGTTGCGACCAAACATTGAGTACGGTCAGCAGGATGGGGATATGCAACATACAGCTTCAACAGTACACCACACGTACGGGTCGCTGTCAGCAACACAACCTGTAGCACACCATGCAGTAGCTGGGCACATGCTGTTGCGAAGCAATCAGGCAGTTCTGCTTTTTGATGCATTACTGCTGGCCGCTGTTGTTTTTGAGCTCACTCCAGGGGCAAGGCTGCAAGACGAAACAGTGCCGTGGAGTGACCCACCTGGTCAGCCGCAGCGACAGATGCGCCTCTGTCCAGGAGCATCTGTGCAGTGGCCGTCTGTCCATACCATGACGCCTGATGCAGGGGCGTCAATCCCTCCTGAAAGCCAAATGCACACTTTCAGGGAGTCAACAAATGGACCTGAAACACTCTGGCTGGTTGCGACCAAACTGTGAGTACGCTCAGCAGGATGGGGGTATGCAACATACAGCTTCAACAGTCCACCACACGTACGGGTCGCTGTCAGCAACACAACCTGTAGCACACCATGCAGTAGCTGGGCACATGCTGTTGCGAAGCAGTCAGGCAGTTGTGCTTCTTGATGCATTACTGCTGGCCGCAGTTGTTTTTGAACTCACTCCAGGGGCAAGGCTGCAAGACGAAACAGTGCCGTGGAGTGACCCACCTGGTCAGCCGCAGTGACAGATGCGCCTCTGTCCAGGAGCATCTGTGCAGTGGCCGTCTGTCCATACCATGACGCCTGATGCAGGGGCGTCCGGCCATCCTGAAAGCCAGAAGTACATTTTAAGGCAGTCAAGAAAAGGACCTCAAACACTCTGGCTGGTTGCGACCAAACTGTGAGTACGGTCAGCAGGATGGGGGTATGCAACATACAGCTTCACCAGTCCACCACACGTACGGGTCGCTGTCAGCAACACAACCTGTAGCACACCATCCAGTAGCTGGGCACATGCTGTTGCAAAGCAATCAGGCAGTTGTGCTTCTTGATGCATTACTGCTGGCCGCAGCTGTTTTTGAACTCACTCCAGGGGCAAGGCTGCAAGACGAAACAGTGCCGTGGAGTGACCCACCTGGTCAGCCGCAGCTACAGATGCGCCTCTGTCCAGGAGCATCTGTGCAGTGGCCGTCTGTCCATACCATGACGCCTGATGCAGGGGCGTCCGGCCATACTGAAAGCCAAATGCACATTTTCAGGCAGTCAAGAAATGGACCTCAAACACTCTGGCTGGTTGCAACCAAACATTGAGTACGGTCAGCAGCATGGGGGTATGCAACATACAGCTTCAACAGTCCACCACACGTTCGGGTCGCTGTCAGCAACACAACCTGTAGCACACCATGCAGTAGCTGGGCACATGCTGTTGCAAAGCAATCAGGCAGTTGTGCTTCTTGATGCATTACTGCTGGCCACAGTTGTTTTTGAACTCACTCCAGGGGCAAGGCTGCAAGACGAAACAGTGCCGTGGAGTGACCCACCCGGTCAGCCGCAGCGACAGATGCGCCTCTGTCCAGGAGCATCTGTGCAATGGCCGTGTGTCCATTCACTGACGCCAGATGCAGGGGCGTCCGGCCCTCCTGAAAGCCAAATGCACATTTTCAGTCCAGAGTGGATGGAGGGTTGGGTTGCTGCAGACTTTTGGTTGTCAGCAAGAATTGTAGGTATGTTGTGGCCAAAAGCCAAGAAACACCTAGTTCTGGTCAAGAGCTTGCCCTAGCTGACACACCAAGCTTAGGAAGGCTGTGCATGCTGAAGCTATCTCCAAGATTGGTACCAGTATGGCCAATCATTGAAATTGAGAATTTCAAAGACATGATTAAGCCTAGCAGAAGAGATGATCCACAAATAATATGATTGAATTGATGCCAAAACTCTTGAAAAGTTATAGTAGTGCCTATTTATAGCCTACAACAAGGTTCTTGCATAATATCAGGGCAATAGGCTGGCACATGTGGCGACAACGTGAGCACAAACCTGTGGGAAATTCAAGACCCACATTAACCCGAAATCGACAAGGAATTCCCAATCTTCTGTTGGATTGATTGATTCAGTTGACCTTGCAAAGTGATAAGAAGAGTTCTAGATGCGAAATTACTTTTGGAAGAGAGGTAGTATAGTATTGACCCTTTGCAGACTAAACAATTAACATTTCACAGAAGAATTTAAGCATGATGCATGTGTTTCTTCCGCCCAAAGCTTTTTGCTAAAGCAGCGATAACTAGGCTACATTACTGCAGAGCATTTTTCCATCGATCAATCTTAGCAGACCAAAACATAATCAAAGCCAATTTTCCCCCCCACCCTGCTCATACACCTTGTGCCTGGCATTGATGTACTATCCCTGTTGCAATTGGTATCCACCAATGTGCAGTGTATTGGTCACTGGGGCAGGATCTGCTTTGGTACCAGTGAAAAACAGCACTTCCAACTCCTCAACTTCCCTGCAACTGGATTCCAGATGGCCCCCAAAATGTGTGCTGGACACAGATCGCCATCTTGATTTGGACCAGGATCCGGAATCGTTCAGCAAATAGGATACCTAGTCGCATCTTGCCAGCTCACCCAACACTCCATATCTTTCTGAGATCCAATTCGATCTGTGCCTTTTGTCATTGGGAAGTGCTGCTTCAAACGATGCCCTGGTCTGAGAGCCAAACCAAGAAGCTTGTACAACACTATTACAATTGTGGATTTGTGTACAGTTGCTTGTGGCACTGCCAGATCTTCTGCACATCATCCAATCTGTATCGGCCCTTTTGCACAGGTTTTTGTAGGGTTTGTTCATTTTCATGGAACTGTTTTTTGTGTGTGGGGTGAACACCAATTAATGGTGGCAACATGTGTCTCACTTGCAAATTGGCATTTGGACCCAGAAGTTGCGCTCTGATCAAACAACTGAACTAAGCGCTCCATTCTCGCTCAGACAGTGGGAGCCACAAACATAGCATAAAGTCAGCACTGACTGTTGATCCATGCTTTACACAAGTCAGTGCAACCAAAATTCAATGCAATCCAACTTGAGAGCCGCATCACCAAAAATGACACACCATGGATTTCACTGCTATGTCCAAGGTTCTTCCCAGCACACATACCCAGCTCCTATTGTCCACACTGGTCTCTCTCAGATGAAACTTCAGCATTTCTGTCAGACCCAGATCAGCTGCCCAGTGAAGTGGGGTGTCTCTGTCCTGCACAACCAAACTTTCATTAGCTGATCCACTACATGGGATGGATGATGATATTGTGTATATGATGCCCCTGTGTTGTACCTCAAGAAAGCTGTACCTCAATGCCCATTACTGACTGTGATAAAAGACAAGCATGAATTGTGACACTGATAAACAAACCATAGACATGCAGATTCAGGCACAGTAAAACATCGGTTCCAGTGGCACAAACAGCTTGGTGGCACTCACCGCATATTTTGTGGAAGTGTACTCCTCTGTTGGCTCCTGCTCTAAGGACACCTGCTCATCCCGCAGTGTCTTACTCACAGTGCTTGGCAGTGTCCAGTCCTTGTGCAATCCCAACACCAGCAGCTGCTCAAAATCCACCACAAACTCTGGGAAGGCCATTGCTGAATTGAGCTGAAGGCGCAATATTCCCAGCTCATGGCAACCATCAGCAAGACCTTCAGGCAGACATGTCAGCTTGGTGCATCCCTGGACATCCAACTCTGCCAAGTGCCCAAGGGAGGTTACTGCACTTGGCAATTCCTCAAGACTTTCGCATCCATGCAAAAGCAGAACCTCTAAGTTTGCCAACTGCCCTATGGTAGATGGCAGGGAGGTCAGTTGCCAGCACCCACCCACGTCCAGTGCCACCAAACTGCCCAATTCTCCCAAACTTGGAGGCAAGCACTTTAGGCCACAACACCTGCTCAGGTCCAGCATGGTCAAACTCTGCAAACTGCCCTCTTCAATTGCCAGAAAGTGTGCAATTCCACAGCTGGGCATGAGCAGCTTTGTCAAATTTGACAGTCTGCCTACTGAACTTGGCAATTCAAAGATGCCACGGCATCCCCGCATAGACAGCACTGAGAGCTGTTGCATATTGCCCATTTCACTTGGCAGACACACCAACTTGTCACAATAATCCAAACGCAGTACCTTTGCATATTGAAGGCATGTCACCTGGGCAGGCAGGCTGACCATTCCCGAAGATGTCAAATCGATGACTACCAGGTTCATTGTCAATAGGGATGCAGGCAACTCCAACATCTCTGCATTTCTCAGCACAAGGGACTGCAATTCAGGCACATCCAACTGCTGCAAATCCAGTTTTTTATCTTGCCCAATGCTGTGCGTTGTGGAGATTTTTGTTGTAGACAATCTCACACCTTTGAAAGCCAACTCCTTCAGGTGGGATGACACCAAGCGGGGGCGTTCTGCAATGGGCAACTCAGCAATCATTCTCAATGCACTGTCGCGCACCACATCGTGCAAGCGGCAGGTCACAAAACCAGTGGACTGAAACTCACATACATCCAATTCGTACTTTCCAGTGCGAATGATCAAGGATTTTGCAGCCAAATCTTCCAGCACCTTGTATGCTTCATTAGTCCTCAAGCCATTGCAATACTGCATATCCACCAAATCAGACTCCCTTGCTTCGTGGTCTTCAGGTAACATTGCCAAATCAAGCAAGGCAGCTCGATGCCGAGCTTTCAGGGAATCGAAGCTCATCTTGAAAATTTTGTCAAACACGCCACTCAACACCGCTCCATCTGACTTTATGCCCTCAACTGCGCTTCGCCACTTTCTCTTTTGTGAGGGCTTGGGCGCCGATCCCCCTTCTTCTCCTGAGCCATAGCCTCTGGCTTCTGCTCCCATGACCTTCAATGCCAGGGGGAGACCACCACACTCCCGCACAATCTCCTTGACATATGCCATCTGCCACTTCAAGGGCTGTCCGCTTACAAAAGCTTCCTTGCAAAACAGCTCCATCGACTCAGACTCACCAAGTGCAACAACAGCATAGCGCCTCGCTCTCACACATGTCGCAACTTTTTCATTTCGCGAAGTGATGAGAACTCGGCTCTTGGAAGACACAACATCAAGTTGTTCAACATGAGTGGCATCCCACACATCGTCCAGAACAATGAACACACCCTCGTCCTTCAATGCTGCCTGCAGTCGCAACCTGCCCTCTTCAGGAGTGGTAAACAACACACTATCTTTCGTGGCTACAAGGTCATCCCATATCTGTTTCTGACAATGAGGGATGTTGGGGTTCTGTGATACCGTCACAAAACTACATTTTTCGAACTCCTTGCGAACCACAGAGTTATTGATGAGCGCCCTTGCTAATGTGGTCTTCCCAATGCCCCCCATGCCCCAAATGACCACGTAAGTTGTTGCGCTCTGCAACAACACGTTCCTGACTACACACAACTGGTTGTCTAGAGCAACCGTGTCTAGTGCGGGCGGAATGTGTGAAGGAGGGCAGCGGTTCCTTCGCGCAAGACTATTCTGAGCCATAAAATTCTTTTGGTTTGCCAGAAGAACCTCTTGTGTCTTGTGCACTGCCTCCAAGTTCTCACGCATGCCCTCCCAGTTCTCATGCATGTCCTCCAAGTTCTCACGCATGGCCTCCTGTCCTTTGAGCCCTACAATCCAAGGCATGGCGATTGGTAAAACAGGAATGTGCTGTACTTCAAGAGACACATTCCATGGTCCAAGCCTTGGACTTAAAAGCTGATTTCCTCACTTGTAAGACAAAACATTGATGTGCATAAGCACAAATCTCTCGCACACGCATTGAGCTAAAGGCATTGATGCCAACTGATGCATAGCATGTACTCAATAGGACCCCAATCATGGAATGTAGCAATCCGGACCTGCCTTGGCTTAGCATGAGAATCAAGCACACAGCCAACAACAGTACAGAGGAACATGTACTGGGCACCTAACTTGCACGCAACAGATGGCACATTTCATCTAGAACACATTTGAAGGCGCATGAGCACAGTTATGGGTGTTGCCACCAATTGTTCACAACTTCAACACACATGCACAACAGGAATTTGCAATATGAATGAATGCTCTGCATCAACGAGGCACAAGCTGAGGAAGAGCCTCGGCACTATTTCCACCCTAAATATGGCAGTCTTGAAGAGCTAAAAAAACAGGCGTAGAGCAAGCTTCAAGGCAAAATCTCTAATCAGGGTGCCTTGGCTGGTTTGTGGCAGTATAGGAACTCAGGCAGTGGAACACATCTCCCTCTGGCCACAGTGCCAGTGATCACCGTGGTGCAATGTGCTTCCTCAGGACACCTATTTCCAAGCATATACTTCATGGCTGCCTTGAATGCTGATACAGGAGATGCACTGCATCGTTCAATACTGACAAATGGCTCATAAGACATTGAGCGATGCACTGGGGGACCTACTGTTGCTGATGGTTCAACAGACCAGTAGATGGGAGAAGAACAGCCCAGCACTGGCCAGGCTCATTATCAACAGTTATCACTCAGCTGAATATAGTCTTGGGGATTTACACAGCTTGTGACAAGTGGCAGCATATTTGACACCTTCTGTGTGATATTTTCAGAGTCCCTTGACTGCAACGACGGGCAGCATTAAAAACCTCATATTTGTTGTCCTGGATTCACCATGCAAAGAATGTGCTGCATCAACAAGGGACAAAGAAAAAAGGATTGCAAGCAATAAAATCAACCAGAAGTGGACAACTGTGGAGACAGCACCAACATGAATTGGAACATTGTTCCCACATAAGCTGTCCTATTTTAAAAGTCTCTGTTGGTTGCAATTGAACAAGCAGAAATGCAGCGGAGCACAGTACCGCTGGGTAAAGTGCATGTCAAGGCACATCACATCTGACAGGATGAAGCGCTGCCCAACAATACGTGTCTTGCACTGCTGGCGGTCAAAACAGCACCGGCTGAGTTCAAAAAGGAACTTCGCTGTTTAATGTTGCACAAACGCTTCTTTGTGCTCTCAACATGGCCCACTTTCAGCCACACAAGCCTTTGAATACGCCAGTCGGACAGACAGTGAAAAGCACTCCAGGGCACTGATCACCTAAAATGTGAAGCTTCTCCAGTTGGTGGATCTTGAGGGTATTGAGGCGTTCTTGACACTGCTTCAGCAGCTCCAGAACAGCCGATGGCCCTCTGCCCGATTTCAATACTGCCTGCTTGGTCCTCCTCCATGCAGACCTGTGTTCATGACTCTCAAGCATTCGCGCAGTGTTTTCGATCATCTGCAGTACATTTGAAAGCTCCTGTTCATATTCTTCATCTCTCATCTCCAGTGCCCTGTGCAGCGTCTGAATCGTCAGCTTTGCCACTTCCTCAAGTGCCGACTTTGCTGGGCGAAGCCCCTCAACGTCGGCCAAATCCCGATGAACCACCTCCAAGGCGAATCCCAGCAGAGACAGAACTGGCCCAGCGATGGGCATCGCCCCCAGCACCTCTTTTGTGAAGGTTGCAGCCACTCCCAGTGCCTTCACCATCTCCTGAGTGGCTTCCAATTGAACCAGAGGGATGGGGCCAGGCACTTCATCGCATTGGCAGCTGTCATCTGGCAGCCCCTGCTCCACGGCTTCTCGGTCTTGTAGCAGTTCACTCCATGAACACACTCTACGACGCAAGGCAGCCACCCATCGGGCTGCCTCAGCTGTCGACACAGCTTTGAACTCCTGTCTATCATCCCCATTGGTCACAGACCACTCATCTTCGCCTTCGATGTGTGCCACCTGGGTCTCACCCCTGAGCAAGCTGATGCGATCCCCCTTCTGCCATGCTGTCACATTTTTGGGGCACGCCTTGTGTGGTCGTGCAGCGATCCACCACAAGTCGACTCGAACCAACAGATCAACAGACTCCCAGTTTCCCGGCCTCCCTTCTGTTTTCTTCCACATCAGCACCCGGCCTGTGGTGGCAGCCGTCAGCCTGCACAGCTCTGCGGGCCTGACCTCCTCAGGTTCGCTGGCCTGGCTCCCCTCATGTGCGGCCATCCCTCCTCCGCTGGAAAAGAGCTGTGAAGTGAGGGAGGCGTTTGGCACAGTGGCTTCCAAAAGTAGGCAATCTACAGGACCAACCACAGCATCAGTTTGTCAAGTCCCACGTTTGCACGATTGGCATCCTCTTTGCTGTCTTGAACAAACCTTCAAAACAAGTTTGGCAGGATCGGGTGAACACACGACGCCGCTTTCAGCTCTTGTGTGCGTATCCACAGCCAACAATGTCAAACACACTGCAAGCGAATTGTGGACCATTTCTCGTTGTCCACGAACACGCTAAAGGATTCAACACAGACCTGCATTAACCTGGCGAGCGAAGGGCGACACCACGCTGACTCGGCTGAGAGGGTATATCAAACCTCCACGAAGAAGCCGTGGAGATAAAGCGAGTGAAAAAGTGTGACAATCTCGTGTGCAGGGGTCTTTGGGACGACGAGGGCATGAGATCAAATTGTGAAGCACAAGACCAAGGAGCTATAACAAAAACCTCTGAAAGGGATGGTTTGCTGGTTTTCCATCCACGGAAGCGTTATTTGATTCTCCGTGCCACCATGTCCAGATGCGCTCGGCGGCACCCGGTACGCGGGTGTCGCGCCAATAAAGAACGCACAACGTCAGCTTGACACTGGTGCTGACTTTCCCCCTGTCTGGGGATGAGGCGCACGCGCCGATCCGATCAGAGCCAGTACAGACTGCAGCACGCACGCGTGGCAGCGACACAGGCACTCACCACTCCACGCTGTCGGATCACATCAGCCGCAAGCAACGGTGGACGTGACACACGGTCTGTGCGCAGCCGCGCCCGATCGCCCCGCTCGCTCTTTCCACTCCCGTCTTTTGGTGCCGAGGCGTGGGGTCCCTGCTCCGTCGGGTTGGGGACTGCTGACCGCTCTGCGCTGTCGGATCTTATCTGCCGCCACCACCGAGTAGACTCGACAGGCCGGGCTCTGCGCAGATGCGCCCGATCCTCCTGATCGCTCGCTTGTTCCGCTCCCGCCTTCTGGTGGCGAGACCTGGGGTCGCTTCACAAGGGGGACCGTCGACACCTGGGGCCAGTCCCGTCCACGCAGATCCCGAGGTCACAGGATGTGGGTGGATGGAGCTTGTTGAGTACCAGTCCAGAAGTCGGGCCTTCGGCCCCGACGTTCTGCACTTTTTCGTTCCTGTGCTATCTA
>CAJHUC010001770.1:0-45025 GCA_905146915.1 Ostreobium quekettii
GAATTGTGAATTTGCCCGTTCTGATCCACAACACCTCAATGGCTGCATTGTGGCAATATCTCAAGTTCGCATTGAACAAGCCAAGGACACTGCTTTGCTGGTGGGAATCGGAGAGACGATGCTACCTGCTCGTGTTGATATGTAAGACTTCTTGGTGGCTTTCTTGACATACAAAGGAATCGGGCTTGATGTCGGTCAGGATGCAATTTCGCAGTGTGCTTCAAACTCGGGTGGATGGAAAGGAGAGGATTGAACGACGAATGCATGATTGTGCAAAAAACGTATGTAGGCATTGCCCTGCATCCTTTTGTATATTAAGATGGAAGTGGCCTTTATGATCAGTAAAGAGAGTTTAAATTGAACGGATAGGCCAGGGCAGGACGATTTGTGAAGGACACTCACGCAGTCTGGTTTTGGCATCCCGTCAGTCAATGGACACCTTCTCACTCTCACCACAGCCGAGGTCGCACTCTTGTTGTAAGCTTGTGCACCTCGCTGTGTCGCCACAATTTTCACTGCTTCTGATGGGGTGGTTCGATGCCTTTCTGGGCGCCTCCCGATGGCGCCCAATTGCTGCCGATGGGCAGCCTCTCACACCTCACGGTGTGGCGTTTCGGGGCGCTCGCTTCCCCTCTCGCTCGCAATGGTGGGCCCTTGGGATCCAATGGATCGCCGGGGTGCGGCACAGGACCCGAAGGTCCGGCGGAACGGGCTCCTCGTGCTTGGTGGTGGCAAGCGCGTGTGCTGGGGTCCAAATACAGTTACAGATTATCAGACAAGCACTGTTTTGCCACTCTCGCGTAGTGCAGCTGACTCACCCTACATTGGGTGGCCAGCACACCAGGAAACGCAATGTACAATGTCAGAATGTAATGTAAATGTTCCGGCACGCATCCACCAATCCCCAGGAACTCACAACCGCCCAGAATACTCCATAAATGAACAGCCAAGGCCACTAAATTGGCCCCAAGAAACCTGGCTGTAACTACCCCCATGTAATTCCACAACAGTACTCCCTCCTGGGGGAGTTTTCGCCCTCGAAAACCAGTCCCCATAAACCGGTTCCACTACCGCTACCCAATTGTAGACCTATTTCTGATCTTCAATGGGTTTGTCACGGGCGATCATTTTCTTCAATTCACTGGGATAGTCGAAGTTCCCCTCAAGCACCCAAGAAGCATTATCGATGGACCATCCTGTCCAGAGTACCAAAAATTCCTTGACCTTCTTGTGACTGGGTCCTGTCCAACGCCACCTCAGAAGCTTTTCCACGTCGTAGGGTTGATCATCTTTAGGCTCAATTTCATCTGATCCAACAACTGCATTTGATGGTGTCCATCTGGAGACCCTGAATGGGTGCAGCAAGCTCGTGTGGAAGACTTTGTGGATCCTCCAAGACTCTGGTAAGTCAAGTTCATAGGCCACCTTGCCGACTCGGCGGATGACGAAGAATGGCCCAATGAACCTTTTTCTGAGCTTGCGGATTGGTGCATTCTTGAGCGAAAGATGTTCTGCACTCAATAGCACCTGGTCTCCAGCATGAAACAACTGCTCTCTGCGCCGCTGGTCGGCCTGTACCTTCTGCCGCTGTTGAGCCCGTTGTATATACTACATAGCCCGCTAAAAAGTCTTCCGCATCCGGGACACAAACATATTGACACCCTCAATCCTGGTAGTATCACTGTCCCGAATGAGGTCTAATGGAGTACAAGGGTTATACCCATAGTTCAGGTAGAATGGGGTATACCCCGTGGACGGTGACACACTGTGGTTCATGACAAATTCCACAGTGGATAAATTCTTCTCCCAGTGTGTTGCTTCGGAAGACTCATGAATTGTGCACCTGAGGACCATCTCCACCACCTTGTTCATCGCCTCTGTCAATCCATCTGTTTGTGGGTGATGAGATGTGGACATTCTGAGCTTGCTCCCCATAATTCTCCAGAACTCACACTAGAACTTGGACACAAATCTGGGGTCTCTGTCTGATACGATGGAACATGGTATCCTGTGAAGTTTTCCAACCTGATCCCAGTAAATCCTCGTTGTATCAGCAGCTGCGATGGTCTGCTTAACTGGGATCAAGTGCACCATTTTGGTAGCACGGTCCACCACTGTAAGAATTCCATCGTTGCCCTGCTCACTGGCTGGTAACCCCATGATGAAATCCGTACTGACGTCAGTCCATTTCTCCTCAGGAAGCTCCAAGGGCTGTAGCAACCCAGCTGGTAATATGTGGACGCTCTTTTCCATCTGGTAGACCTGGCATCCCAAAACGAAGTCTCTGATATCCATTGTATGGTCTGGCCAGTAGAAACTCTGCTGTACTTTCTTGAGCGTCTTGTGATATCCCAGGTGTCCAGGGTAAGGTACCACATGAAGTTCCTCCATAATCTTCCTCTTAATCTCTGGAACATCTGGTATCACCAATCGCCAGCGCTAAATGTCCTTGTCCTCGTTATGCAACTGAATCTCCAATAATCTATGGTTCTTCCGGTATACACTAGTGCCAACTCTGATGGTATGCTCTTGAGACGACTGTAGCTGAGTAATGATGTCGTCCCACCTGGTGTCTGTCTGATACCCCTTTTTGATGTCCTCTCTCAAAGCTGAATCCAAAGTTACCCTTGTACGAGTGACGAATAAAGAATGTGAAGAATCAACTGATGACTGAATCCCCTCTGTATCCCCCTCCAAGTTGGATCTTTTAAACACCTCATCCAACTTTTTCTGTATGGCCTCATCTGTCTGATCACCCTCACCCAGCCTCAATCTCTGGACCAACGACTCCTCCTGTGCCCGCACATCCACCATGCTCCTGATATCTCTGATACTACAGAGGGACAGAAAATCTGCGGGGTTGGTTTTGCCCGGTATGTGGACAATATCACAATCATACCCCTGCAGGATTTGAACCCACTTCCAAACCCTTTTGTTCACTGTGGGTTGGTTTGGTAGATTCTTGAGGGTGTCGTGGTCTGTCTTGATCGTGAAGTGGTTACAGGCCAGGTAATGCCTCCATTTTCTGACTGCCCAAATGATACCCAGCAACTCCCGTTCGTATGCACTATACTGGGTCTCTGCAGGATTCATCTTGCGGCTCTCATAGCAGATGGGCTGCAGTCCATTGCCAAAATCCTGCTGTAGAATGGCTCCAACTGATACTTCAGAGGCATCAGTTGTCACTGTGAATTCCCGGTCAACGTCTGGTAACTGAAGAACGGGTGCTGTGACCATCGCAGTCTTCAACCTGTTAAAAGCCTGTTCCTCTTGATCCGTCCATTGCCACTTCACATTTTTCGTTGTGAGGTCTGTCATCGGGGTTACGATTTCACTGAACCTCCTGATAAACTTCCTGTAGAAATTCGTCAGCCCGAGGAATGATCTGACATCTGTGACACATTCTGGAGTAAGCCAATTCAAAATTGCTTCAACCTTGGATAATGATGGCTTTATTCCCTCAGCCCCCACATCGAATCCAAGGTACTCGACCTCAGTTCTGAAGAAATCGCATTTCGGTAGACGTCCATACAACTTCTCCAACCAAAGACGATCCAAAACTGCGTGGATGTGCTCTAGGTGCTCCTCCAAGGTCCGGCTGTAGATCAAAATATCATCAAGGAACACCAACACAAACTGATCCAGACCATCGCAAAGAATTGTGTTCATGACACGCTGAAATGTAGCTGGAGCGTTGCATAATCCGAAGGGCATCACAAGGTATTCGAATGATCCGTATCAACTCACAAAGGTAGTCTTGTGGATATCTAACTCTCGCACTCTGATCTGATGATATCCTGAGGCGAGGTCAATTTTGGTGAAGTATTTTGCCCCGTGAAGTCGATCCATCAATTCGTCCACCTTCGGAAGAGGATACCTGTTCTTCACTGTGATTTTATTCAGGGCGCGGTAGTCAATACACATTCTCCATTTTCCATCCTTCTTCGGAATGAAGAGGATGGGCGCCCCGTATGGACTTGAACTCGGTCTGATCCAGCCCTGCTCCAAGAGTGTGTCGATCTGTCTCCTCATCTCATCCAGTTCAGCATTGCTCAACCTGTATGGACTCTTATGCGGTGGTGCTGGGCCTAGAACAGTCTCGATCTCGTGATCAACAACTCTCTTGGGCGGTGGCCCATGTGGTAGCTGGTCAAGGAATATGTCCTTGTACTCCGCTAAAGTTTGCTGCAGCTTTTCCCTAACGGCTGGATCTGCATCTGCCACTTTGGTCCGTATCACTTCTTCCACTGGTATCTCTTTCATGATGAGGCCAGACTCTTTTGAAGTCCGGCATTTCTCGCCCTCTGTTCTGCCCTTGGCTGCTCCCGCCTTGGCCTGTTTCCTCTTTTTCCCCTGATCCGGCAGTGAATTGGCTCGCAGAACACACAAGAACATGGGCTCATCTATTTTGTTGGCCCTTCTGGCTGCCTGTCGCATCATCATGAAGTCCAACTTGGTCCTGACAGGCCGTCTCACGCATTTGCCAGATATCTTTCTTGCTCTCGTCTGTCTGCTCCTAGAAGTTTTGGAAGGTTGGGGATGTTCATCCTCTGGATTCTGTGCAGCCGCTACTCCCCCCTGGGGGACATCAGCCATCCTCGGCGCTGAATGACAGGACACTGACAGCGGTGTGTCCTGATGACCCCATGCACCTGCCGAAGGCTCATACAACCAGAACTGTGGAGAACTGAGCCTGGCGTACTGACGCTCCCAGTTAGCTGAAGGTTGCGCAGCTGACTGCTCTCTGAGATAGGAAAAACTATGCTGAAGAACGGGTAGAACTCTATCAATAATCTGGCAGCTGCGCACTGTCTCTTTCTTCAATCCAGGTACAACCTCCAACCGATCACCACTGCGTAGTACCATGGAATTGCTATGCCAGTCCACCAAGGGGTTCATTTGGTCCAGCCAATCACGACCCAAGATGACATCCAACCCCTCCATCATGGGGACTGCCGTTAGAGAAATGCGGCTCTGCAAGGTCCCGATGCATAGCAGCATATCTGGAGCTATACCAGTGGAGACTACAGTCTCCCCATTCGCCAACTCCAATGACGAATATGCTCCAATAAATCTGAGTGGTGAGCGGAGTCGCAGCTGGTCATTAACAAAAGAACGACTCGCTCCGCTGTCCATCAAGGCGGCTACACATGTGCTGTTAACCACTGCTTTAACCACGAGAAGCAAGTGGTCCTGTACACCAGCCTTCGAGTCTGTGGTGCTCGCGGCAGATGCTGGTGCAGTCTCAATCCTCTGAATCAGCTCACTGGGGGTCCTCTCCACGGATGAAATGGACTTTGAAGGTGTAACCTCCCCAATTGCACAAGCCTGTGACACCTGAATGGGTGCAGTGCGGTGTCTTTGTCGGTACCGACGTCTCTCCATCCTGCACCTCCACTTCCCCCTTTGCCATTGGCGCTTGCTCTGACCGACACTGGCCATTACAAGTGGGTGACAACTTCTCTGACCAAGTTGTCCCCTAAGGCCCCGATGCATCCTAGACTGGCCAGAGTGGGGGCCAGCTAGTTTCCCTGCCACTGACGTTGGGAATCATCGGTGTCCGACCCGGCTGCCTGCTGCGCAGCCTCCCGATCCAGCTGATCGGCTATCTCCCTCAACTCATCACTGGTGGCAAACATCGCCACCCTGGGCCTCCTCTGGTTGCCCCTGCCACGTCCACGATGGCCAGACCCATCATTCCTCTTGGCGTTCGGATGGAAAGTCACGACAGAAGTCTGTGGGGGAGTGGACTGGCGACCAGATTGCCCTGCGATCACGGGGAAGTCGGCGTGGATTCGCCAATGCGTCTTGCTCGATCTGTTGTTGGCCCTTGACCCGGTGATCCAGGATATTTGTCCTGCCCGTCCGCGGATAATGCGTCCCTCTGCCCGCACTGCTTGCCTGCTGGCTGGCGATGCGCCTTGCGGATGCTGTTTTCTGCCGGATTAATTTCTCGCTGACACGATGTGAGAACTCAACGTCCTCCGGAGCGACACACAAGAATGAGGTGGCCCACCCGGATCCGTTAATAGCGGGCCGGTTAATTTCCGTTAATTTTCCGTTAATTAGCAGGAAATAACAAAAGACAAAAATTAACCAAAAATTAACGGATTTTTGGATTTTTGGGGGATTTTTGGGTTTTTTCATACTTATAGTTTATGGAATTCGCTATTAGAGAGTATGTTTGTATTTTATTTCAACCTATGCATACTAGATTTTCAACTAGCCGCAGTTGTTGTGATTTTTGGGGGGGTTTTTTGATTTTTTTGGATTTTTTTCGTCTTTTCTGAATTTTTCTCCCTTTTTCTTTAACGAAATTTAACGGACAGCTGATAAAAATTAACGAACCGGATTTCACGGACCGGATGGCACCTTTGAGTGGCCACCTCTAACAAAGGCCTCAGCCTCTGACAAAATCTTGGGATGCATCTTGGCAGCCTCTAGCTGGAAGGGCTGCCTCAATCCCAAGATCCATTGCTGCAATGCAGTCTTGGGGTCATAGTTTGGGACCCTGGCCATCAGCATCTTCATACGAGCCATGTAAGTGCTTGCATTCTCCTCAGCCTTCTGCCCAATGTTCAACAATTCAGCTCGAGCCCTGTTTTCTCTGACTGGCGACTCGAACTTTGCTCGCAGCGGCATCTTCAATTCAGCCAATGTGTCTGGGCGATGTCCACCACGAGAAAGGCACTCTGAATCCCACCATGCCCGTGCATTCCCCTGAAGAAGTAGAATGATGTAGGCCACAGCTTGGTCCTCACGATGCTGCACCAAAGCGAAATAATCATCCATTAGGCGCAACCAATCTGTGATGTCCTGGCCTCGGGCTCCAGTAAAGACAGGTGGCTCTCATGGTTTAATACTGACATTGAACATTGCCCCCTCTGGCCTGCCATATGGTATCAATGGCTGAGAAAATGACCATGCTCCCGGCTGTGCTGGTATAGCAGATGCTCTATCTGGCATGGGCAGTGCTGTAGGTGTAATCGGTACCCTCTCTGGCATAGACGCTGTAGGCACAGACTGAGTAAACTGTGGCACGTCTGGGATGGATCCAAACTGCAATGGAATGCTGACAGGCGGCACTATTGCAGAAGTGCTGGCCTGCTGTCCTGATGATCGCCATTGCTGGATCTGCTCATAGCGGGCGGCCAAATCATTGGCCTGGCGCAATAACTCATCAGCTCTGGCTGTCAACTCTACAGTGCTCTGCAACTGTGCCTGATGAGTTGCTGACTGCTGCTCTGAGACCTGCGACAATTTCCAGTTCGACTCATCAAGCTTCTGACGAAGGCTGCGTGCATCAGCACGAGATGCATCCAACTCCTCCCGCAATGACTGAACGGACTTCATTGCCCCTCCTGCAACCTCCATCTGTTTCTTTAGAGCCTCCTCCATCTGAGTCATCCTCTGCTGAAACTGTCGTTGGTCCTCCTCACGCGCCTGACGCAGCTGCTCAATATGCCTCATAGCCTCTGAGTTGCGTGTCTCTGAATGCTGCGCCACACTCAAAGTCTCCCGCTGATCCAAATGCAACCTCTCCATCCCAGCATGAACCTGTCCCATCGCCTGTGCTGTATCCTGCCTCAGTACATTCGTCTGCTAAAGAGCGAATGCACTAGTCTGTGAAGTATGATGTGCCTGCTGCTCAGCAGCAACGCTCTGCTGAGCTGCCTGCTGTGCCTGCTGCCCGGCCAAGGCACTCTGCTATGTAGCGTGCTCTGCCTGCTGTCCTGCAACCGCACTCTGATGCACTGCCTGCATGGCATGATGTCCCACTACTGAGCTATGCTGAATGGCAGTCATGGCTGTCTGGGCAATACCCTCTGCTGCTGCCAATGCTCCAGGAATCCCTCTGGGCTCCATGGCTCCCTCTACATACAATGCCTGTGAACGGTCTTGCAGTGCAACTGCCTCCCGCTATGTTTCATACGCTTCAGACCTTGGAACCAATGCAAGATCCTGAGCCCCACTGGACTCCCCTGTAGCTGCTGAAGTACTCCTCAGTGGATGTGCTGACCCTCCTGATGAAATGCTCATGTTATCATGGCCATGAGCTCCTGGGCTAGTCGGTCCCTCATGTCCCTGCCGGTCCGCCATCTCTGATCACTAACACTGACAGGCGAGTAGTACTCCTCGTATGGCCACAGACAAAACAACAGCAAAACTCTTCTGTACATGTAATCAGGCAGAGGTACTGGAACTGAATGGAATGCTCAACTGGTAGACAACTGGACGGATAATAAAAACTGACTGCTGTAGTCAACTGGTCTGTCTGAACTGATCGGGTAGACTGAGCTGGTGTAGTCAGAGGTGTCTGAAACCTCCAACCTGCCGCTGAGCAGGCGTATACCAACGGACACGGTTCTCCCCCGTATACAACCAACAGACTAGGAACTTACGAGTTCCTAGGCTGGTGCACGGTCAGCTCCTTGCCTGGAGCGGGGGAGAACTAGGGACGGCTCCTAGCGCCTACCAGCTGGGAAACGCGACACTCCCGTGGTCACACCCACTGCCACCGGCCCCCCTCCAGTGACAGCAGGTGAAGGCTGGCCCTTTTCTATGACTTTCCTAACTCCTAGGTACCGGTGGCTTCAACCCGAGCCTGACAGCCACGGCTCCCGGCGGGTACCTTAGGCGTTCAAACCTACCACTGATCTTAGCTCAGTGGGATCGTGCGCCGGGGGGTACACAGTCCCTTAGTAGGGGCCCGCTTGGATCCACACAGGTCTCCCCCGCACGTCACGACCACTATGCAGGAATAGCAGCCAACCCACCTTTCTTGGGTGTGGAGTAGCTTTGTAATACTGTGCGGTAGTACTGTAGCCCTTAAGTACTAAGTTGCTTCCCTGCCTTGGTCACCAAGTACTGAGGTTGTCTTAAAGTACTGCTGGCTTGGGCTGGAATCCCTCCTGTAGCCTTGCAGTAGCCTCACTGGTCGCTGGTCTCGGTACTGGTGGCTTCTGGCCGCTCCAAAGTACTGCCGGTAGGCATCAGTACTGCCGCTCCCCCCGGATTGTCACGTGACGGGGCGCTGCCCCCGTCGCTTGCCCGGGATTGTCACGTGACGGGGCGCCTTCCCCCCGCGTGCCCGGGATTGTCACGTGATAGGGCTGCTCGTCTCTGATTGGCTGTTGTCAACTCAACGGCTCGCCTCACCCGCGGCTGGCCTCGCTGCTCACTCCCTCGACGAGGGCCTGCGTCCCTCCGGCTCCCCGTCGATCGAACTCGCTCGCGCTGCCTTCCCACGGGCCGGCGCCTCCACAATCGACCAGCGATTCACCGCGGAATCCCACGTTGACCGCCTCTCCCGATTCTGGATCTGCGGGGCCGGATCTCTGCCCGATCTCGCCCCTCTCGCGGCCACTCTCCTCGCTCCCGCGTCGTGCGTCCGCGTTCCCCCCGGTCACCAGCTCCGAAACCACCTGATGGGGTGGTTCGATGCCTTTTTGGGCGCCTCCCGATGGCGCCCAATCGCTGCTGATGGGCAGCCTCTCACACCTCACGGTGTGGCATTTCGGGGCGCTCGCTTCCCCTCTCACTCGCAATGGTGGGCCCTTGGGATCCAATGGATCGCCGGGGTGCGGCACAGGACCCGAAGGTCCAGCGGAACGGGCTCCTCGCGCTTGGTGGCGGCAAGCGCGGGTGCTGGGGTCCGAATGCAGTTACAGATTGTCAGACAAGCGCCGTTTTGCCACTCTCGCGCAGCGCAGCTGACTCACCCTACATTGGGTGGCCAGCACACTAGGAAACGCAATGTACAATGTCAGAATGTAATGTAAATGTTCCGGCACGCATCCACCAATCCCCAGGAACTCACAACCGCCCAGAATACTCCATAAATGAACAGCCAAGGCCACTAAATTGGCCCCAAGAAACCTGGCTGTAACTACCCCCATGTAATTTCACAACAGCTTCACTTCACGAAGTGAAGCCAGCGCAGGCCCTTTGGGAACTCTGTCTCTCCACGTGGACCGCAATCCATGCTGCACCCCGGCGCAAGTGGACCTTGTGCCGTGCCTTCCCTTCATGGGAGACCTCGGAGCCCAGCTGAACCAGATCGCGGAACAGCTAGCTCAGTTCTCTGCATATGTAGATGCCAGATTGAAGATCTTGGAGCAGCCTCAAGCTGCATTGGCCGCCCCCGATGGATCTGCCATGGGGGGGCATTCTGGTGGAGCTGGAGGAGCCGCAGCGAACCAGTCCAACCAAGAGGCGGAGCTGCTAGAACGCTACCAATCAGTGTGCGTCGCATTGACAGGCTGCCTGCCGGATCGTCCTTTGGAGGAGTATTGTTGTGACTCAGCCTTGGGGCTTTCGCATTGGGAGTCCAATCCAGTTGGCAGATCTCCGTGGGTGCGGGGTGCGGGCAAGCATTTCAATCTCCTCGACACTTGCAACAGTCAACGATTGGCTAAAGAGCTGGGCAAGAACAGCCCTTTCTTTCACAAGTCGCCGAGTGGGCACCTGTGGCAAGCTACCTATTTGACGCAGTGGCACACTTGTGTTTGATTGTTGGGCACCCCAACTTCCCCCACCCCCAGAGAGCGTAGTTAGTGGGCGTTACCGAGGCTTTGCAACAGACACTGGACATGGCACTAGCTCGTTTGAGGGTCCACGACTACCGTGCTCAGTTCGATCGCCACGGCGTTCCAGCCGCAACAGGATTCCAGGCTGCCCTCGCATTGGAAGGTCAGCAATCGACTTACAAGCCTGCAATCACCGTCCAGTATAACAAGCAATTGCTCAAGTCCGTTCGCAAAGCCCACGGGAAGCTTATCGCTGACGGATCCACCAAAACCATGGGAAATCGTTCACGGGGTGGAGGTCACAGCGGCAAGTGCCAAGGCAATCTGACTAGTGGCAAGGGCAGGGGCAACTCCAACGGTTCCAACAAAGGGGACAACGCCTAGCCCCCCCCGGGGTACCGGCCTCACGAGAATGTGGGGACGGGGTAAATGGCAACGCAGGGCAGGTCGCCGGGTAGCGGGTACATCAGGCGCGTGGGGCGCCCCTAGCGCATCATCTTTGATAGGTGCCACGACTTCAATCAATGCCCAGTCACGCTGGACGTTTGGTACGGTCGTGCACCCGATACCGACAACTGCGGTCCCTGTATTGCAAATACAACATCAACCTGAGAGACTTCCCGGTGTGTCGAGTCCGGGCAGCCCTACCAGTATAGAGACGGATGATATCGGACCTTTGGGTTTTGAGCTAGATCCGGGATAGTGTCTCAATCTCATGGCAATCTGGACCACCGAGACCGTTCCATCATGGGAATTCTGTCACGCAAGGGGAACATCAAACGGCTTGGGAAGACTAGTTTCTACCACACTACATCCGAGTTGGGGCCCTCAGACCAGCAAAATGCCAAGATTACGTCAGCAGAGCCTTCCTAATGCCAAAACGGGATAGGGGTTATCGCTTAGTGATCGATCTCCGCCATCTCAACGCACATTGTCGGGTGCCGACAACCCGTTTCGAGATGCTGGCGACACTCTCCGGCTGGATGGAACCGGAGAGTTGGATGATTGCTTGGGATTTCCGATACGCTTACATGCATCTGAGACTACAATCGGACTTCATCAAATATGTGGCAATTCAAGTGAATGGCGAGTATTGAGAGGTGCCCACCCTTTCCTTTGGGTGGTGCGGGAGTCCGTTTTAGACGTGGCCGCTCAGCTTTTTTTCTGTTAATTTACTTCTGTAATTTTTTTGTACACAAAAAATCCGTCCGTCGATTTTCCGTTACTTAGCCAGGGACGGGTTTCCGTAGCCGTTCATGCCACATCAGCTTTCATTTTTTTGGCTCTGGAGCTGTCCGTCAAGGGGGTGTTTGTAGCCAGCGGTTTCTGTAAAAGCGCTTTTTTTTCTGCTGCCTTTTCTGGCGTTCTGTTGCCATCCGTCATAGACTTTGAGATTCTTGTAGCGTTCCGTTGGTCAGCGGCGGTTTCTGTTGGCAAGCGGATTTTTTCCCTCTGTCCAGCACCCTTTGCCTCTAGATACAGGCCACAGCAGTGACATAACGAGGTGCAATATTATTACATGTGTCAACAACGTATGTCTACCTATACGCAGTCCATGCCATTATAAATGCTGCCTCGAACAGTACTCCTTGCCAGACCGGGGACGCAACCCGCTGTTCTCTCCCGGCCATCCCTTGCAAACACTAAACTATGTACATAAACACACTCTGGGTCCAAAGGCAATCCCCCGCTGCGTTTTCATGGCCAACCCACGGCCGGTACTCCTTGCCACAGGGGATGCAACCCGCCGTTCTTTCCTGGCCATCCCTTGCAAACGCTAGACTACATATATAAACATACCCTGGGGTACACGGCAATCCCCCACTGCGTTTTCCCAGCCAACCCACGGCCGGTACTCGCTGTGCTAATGAATAGCTAGTAATCCTTTGCCAAATGCACACGTTCACTCGTAGCAACTATAACAAAATTCGTCATGGTTCGTCATCTGATGCCTTGGACTTTGATGTGGTCCTCGATGACGTCTTTAACTTCCTGCGCTCAGTTACACACCTCCGTATCCTGGTGCGTGCTGCCATGCTCTTTCTATGTTTTTTTTCCTTTCGCGGCGGTCTTCCCACCCTTGGCACTGCATGTACCATCCCACCAATGACCCCCTGCACACACAAAAAAAAGCATACCTTCATCCCTACTCTAGACTTTGCCAATGGGTTCAACAACAACGAAGATGGACATATAGATATGCAAGTGGACAGCTAGGGACGCGCCACCTCACCTATCGACATTAGCAGGGGTCATGACCATCCTTTTCGCGGCGACCACCAAGCCGGATTTTGAAAAACTCCGTTCTGATGATGCGGAGGATGCCTGCACATGGAAAAGCATGGCGTCAACCCCAATACAACATCCCCAAACTGAACTGGGCCAATGTGTCTAGCAACAATGAAGATGGACAAACAAATATGCAAGCATACAGTCAGAGACGCGCCAGCTCACCTGCGTGGCCAGCACTCTCCGCGCCAATTTTGCAATCAGAGGAAACCTCAACTCGTTGCTACGCCACCAGTCTTCTGCCGACCAGAGTTCCTGTAGACCTTTTGGTTGCCAAGTGTATTCAAACCACTCTGCGATGGCTGTCTCGATGTTGTCGGGGAATGTTGCTAGATTGGGATTACGCTTCCTGGATAAAGTTTTTCTTGTTGGGCGCAACTCCCCCCTGTCCCTTGGGTCACTGGCCTCGTCCAACCAACTCACATGTTTGGGACTGACATCGGGCGCGTCGTCAAAATCAGAAAGTGGAGCCGCATTGTCCAGAATCGCAGTGGGGCCATTCATATGGGCATCCAACTGCAAATCCAACACATGCATGCATTTGGACATAAAAACAAGACAATTTTTATACTGACCTTAAGGCCAGTACCTTCAACTGCCTGAACTGCAAATCAACAAAATACTTGCATTTCAACATGCAACCTAGCAAACTTTTGTCCCGGCCTTGTGGCCGGTACCTCGAAGTGCCACTTGTACACCATCACGTTTTCATCATCACATTAAGCATACTCCGTTACTACAAACATGTTGCATTACGGGTGCCACTCACCAATTTGGAGACTTCCAACATGAGCATGTCAATGAAACTCTTGAACGTCGGGTAGTCCTCTGTGACCGTAGGCCAGTCGCTTTTATTATCCCATATTCTTCGCATCCACTGTAGATGGCACCTCCTACCATCCATTGCTGCAGCAAGACCCCACGAGTACACCAACATAGGATCGTCAATTATGCTCAACAATTTCTTTTTGAAAGCCATCGCAAATAGGTAGCCCGCATCACTGCCCGCTGTACTATCATCCATTGTACCCACCTTATTGTATATCAACTTCAACAGAAAGTATAACGTATCTGAAATAGTCACATACTGATCGCCTTCAAGGCGCTCGGAGACTTCCGTGATGGGTTCCAAAACGCTCCGCAACTGCCGCAACCCCGTCCACACATGGGGCTCAAATATATAGCTGGCATCCTTCTCTTCCTCCTCTCCCTCTTGTCCTCCTTGCTTCCCCTTGGCTCTTTTTTTCTTCTCTTTCTCTGTAGCGATCTCCACTTTCTTGGAGGTCATATATTTGCGAATCGATTGCTCAAGCAGCAACACATGCCGGATAAGGAAATACACCGAATTCCAGCATGTTGGGCACCATCCACTCACACGCAACACGCGTCTTGGGAGCGGGGTCCCATCCATTGACCATTTCAATTCATCGGAGAGGTACCCCGGGTCATCCTCGTCGTTCACGGCATCGTTCCCCAATTCCTCATCAGAGCACGAAACACTTACAACGTCGGGGTCGGACGCACCATGATCACCAAAATTCTGCTGCAAAAACACACGTTGCAGCCTCTCCAATTCTGTCTGGACCAATGGAGACCTCCACACATGCACAGAGAATGCCTGTACTAGAGCAGTTACAGACTCCACATCCGCCAACGCATATTGGACAGCTGTGTTCAACACATGGTACACACACGGGTGCCAATCGAAAAGAGGTTCGTGTTGGGCCCCGTTAATCATGGCCCTATCCCTGTCGGTCGTGATGGCGGGGCGCTCGTGATCAAGTTCATTGCGGAACGCTGCAAGGAGGTTTCTTCTCATCTCATCCTCTTGTGTCTTGTGTACAGCCGCCACCTTTGGTGGTAGGCCAAAATCTAGTCGGGTGTGGAGAAGCTTGTTGCGAATGGACGCGTGGTCGTGGCGCCCAGAAAAGCTGGATGTGCCTTCACAAAGTGCCGCCCAACATACCATTGAGCTATTTTCCATTTTTCAATTGACTCATTTGGCAAATTATTAATACTTAGCTCAGGCCCTTCCCGGCGGCGATCGCCGCCGGTACTCGGCCGCAGGCAGCACACACACAGGATACATCATCATGGCGTACTACATATCATAAGTGCAGGCCCTTCCCGGCAGCGATCGCCGCCAGTACTCGGCCGCAGGCAGTACACACACAGGACACATCATCACGGCGTACTACAAATCATAAGCGCAAGCCCTTCCCAGCAGCGATCGCCGACGGTACTCGGCCGCAGGCAGCACACACACAGGACACATCATTATGGCGTGTTATTCATCACAACTGCAGGCCCTTCCCGGCGGCAATCGCTGCCAGTACTCGGCCGTAGGCAGCACACACACAGGACACATCATCACGGCGTACTATAAATCATAAGTGCAAGCCCTTCCCGGCAGCGATTGCTGCCGGTACTCGGCCGCAGGCAGCACACACACAGGACACATCATTATGGCGTGTTATTCATCAGAACTGCAGGCCCTTCCCGGCGGCGATCGCCGCCAGTACTCGGCCGCAGGCAGCACACACACAGGACACATCATCACGGTGTACTAGAAATCATAAGCGCAGGCCCTTCCCGGCTGCGATCGCCGCTGGTACTCAGCCGCACGCAGCACACACACAGGACACATCATTATGGCATGTTATTCATCAGAACTGCGGGCCCTTCCTGGCGGCGATCGCCGCCAGTACTCGGCCGCAAGCAGCACACACACAGGACACATCATCACAGCGTACTACAAATCATAACTGCAGGCTCTTCCCGGTGGCGATCGCCGCCAGTACTCGGCCGCAGGCAACACACACACAGGACACATTATTATGGTGTGTTATTCATCAGAACTGCAGGCCTTTCCCGGCGGCGATCGCCGCCAGTACTCGGCCGTAGGCAGCACACACACAGGACACATCATCACAGCGTACTACAAATCATAACTGCAGGCCCTTCCCGGTGGCGATCGCCGCCAGTACTCGGCCGCAGGCAGCACACACACAGAACACATTATTATGGCGTGTTATTCATCAGAAGTGCAGGCTCTTCCCGGTGGCGATCGCCACCAGTACTCGGCCGCAGGCAGCACACACACAGGACACATTATTATGGCGTGTTATTCATCAGAAGTGCAGGCCCTTCCCGGCGGCGATCGCCGCCAGTACTCGGCCGCAGGCAACACACACAGGACCCATTATTGTGGCATGTTATTCATCAGAAGTGCAGGCCCTTCCCGGCAGCGACCGCCGCCAGTACTCAGCTGTATGAGTACACACGACACATCATCACGGCATCATATGCCGTGTCCTATGCCCTGGGTGCATACAGCAAGTAATATTAATAATATAATAAGAACCCACACCCACACCCACACCCATACACACATCAAGATGCGGCCTCACCTAAATGTGCCGCTTTAGTATCCATGACTCGTCCAACCAATGTAATGTAGTTGTGAGGTAAGCTTCGTTTGCACGCGAGGTCCACACGTCGCATGTCATAGCCACAGAAGTGGTCTTCGTCACCTCCATAATCTCTTGCTTGATGCTCATCTTTATTGACTCGGCTTGGTCTGTAATATTTTGCGTAATAGCCTGTCTGGATATCCGTGGCCAGCGCGGCACGAACCTCCTCATAAATTGGCAAAACGCCATTCGTTGGCCAAATTGGTAAGCAAGGTTCATCGAGCAAGTCAACTGGCCCAGGGCGGTGCATGCCGCATGCCACTCCTTACTCTTGGGACTCCATGCTTCAAACGTCGGTCTTGCCTGTGCGTCCAGTATCATTTGGCTGCCAGACCACGGTTTAGCCAACGCATCCTCCAAGTCCCGTGCGTTGTACACGTCGTGCACGTTCTTGAGGTGGCCCAAGGGCCCACTCCATGCTGCACTCCTCCAATCTTTCTTGAGCACATACATAGGCTTGGGTAGCCTTTTTCCATGTCGCAAGCATAAAATACACTTGACAGAGATGGATGTCAGGCTTCCCTCCTCGTCGCGCTTGCGCGTCACATCAAAACCCGGGAGCGCCCAATCATAATGGTCAGGATCCCCCTTTCTCGCCCTCTTCTTCTTCTTCTTCTTCCCGTGGGTGCCATCCCCATTATCGATGGGCGTCCATGGGCCATCGACTTTGATGACGTCATCCTCGCCCGCCTTTTCCAACATTTGCGGCCCTGGTGCACTGCGTCTCTTCTTCTTGAAAGCGCTATGTATGGACTGCTGCTGGGCAGCTCGTCTCTTGCGGGCCTCCAATCGCTCGCCTCTAGTCTTTGCAGTCGACTCCGGCGTTGTGTCAGACATCATCGGTGCCATCCCCACATAGTTGAACAAGTCGAAACTTTCAGGAGTTGGCTGAGAAGGTTTGAGCATGGGGTCGCGACCTGATACGCAAGTGCAGTGGTTCAACCAACACAGTACGATTTGCTGAAAACATTGCAATTACTTACATTGAAAATGTCAACAGAAATATCCCTCAGGCCTAGCGACAAACCGAACTGCTATCCCGTCCAATCGGCCGGTACCCCAAAGTCCAAGTCACTCCTGGCCCCCCTCATCCTCTTCATCACTGCCAGAACTGTAAGTTGAAGCACTCCACTCATCGTGGTCTAGTATTCTATATTGCCAATCATCGTCAAGGAAAAAACCTGCCTCAGCTAATCGGTTATCTAGTCTTCTTAACTTACACTAGTATACATTATGAGTCCTTGCTACCGTCTTGTACCCAACCCCCCGTTTGCGCTCCCCGTGCAGGCCATTTATTCGGAAGTCTAGCACTACCGCTGCTAGGCGCACCCGCTCCTCCTGCCTACGTCGCATCCGCGCTGCCTGTGCTGCCTTCTGCTGCTCACGCACACGTTCCATTCTCCTCCTCTCTACATCGAGGAGGAGCTGGCGCCATTCGCCAGACCTCGCACGCGCAGCCTCCATCCCCCCCAACAAAATAAAAATGGACCTACAGGCCAGGGCAAAGTGTGCCCTATCCCTTACATGTAACCTATCCCCGATCATAGCATATATCAAAGGTGGCATCCCAAGGAACTCCAACTCCATCCTTTCGTTAACTGAGACCCTATCCCTCAACTTTTTGAGCCTAACACGGACCCCTGCCTGGTGTTTCCTCATGCGCCGCTTTCTGCCGTCAGGCCTCCTCTGGCCTTGACGAAGGCCACCTACACCGGCAAAGGCAATTGTTGGACATATAGTAGCGCAGCGTTTCCCGGCCAATGGGCGGCCGGTACTCTGCCCTTCCCGGCCAAAGGACGGCCGGTACTGAGGCCATACAGACCAACAAACTGCCAGCAGTGTAGGAATACAAGAAAAACAAAGCTCCATCGCATGGGGCCCGGTGCAGTGTATTGGGAGATGCAAATGTTGGACATGATAGCACAGCATTTCCCGGCCAATGTGCGGCCGGTACTCTGCCCTTCCCGGCCAAAGGACGGCCGGTACTGAGGCCACATAGACCAACAAACTGCCAGCACCGCAGGAATACAAGAAAAACAAAGCCCCATCGCATGGGGCCCGTGCAACAAGATAATATATGCATGACGGACATTTAGGAAAGTGCATCGTCCACCATTAACTCCTGTTCTAGTGCACACAACACCAAACTACAGACAAGAACACCAATATGTAGCAACTTTTAAGCCTTGGATTCCAAGGTCAACTTACGTTTTCTCTTCCCTGTTGAGGCTGCCGGGGTGCCGCCCTTGGAGGTCCCGGCCTTGGCGCCTTCCGCAGCGTTAATCAGGTTGCCTGCGTATGCCACACATACACAATGAAGTACACACCCAGCAAGATGGCCATGCACCAAAACAAACAAATACCACCAGTAGGGACACGATGGGAAAAGCAGCAGCTGCACATGCACACTGCGAGCTTGGCAACAACGGCTTTTTCCCAGCCAGACCACGGCCGGTACTCCAGCCGAGCAGAACAACAATCCCCCTGCCCCGCCCTGGCATGATCTCGGACAAGCAGCAGCCGCCCATGCACATTGGCAGCCCGGCAACAGTGGCTTTTTCCCGGCCAGGCCATGGCCGGTACTCCAGCCGAGCAAAACAGCAATCCCCCCACCCCAACCCGACACGATCTCGGAGAAGCAACAACCGCCCATGCACACTAGAAGCCCAGCAACAACGGCTCTTTCCCGGCCATGCCATGGCCGGTACTCCAGCCGAGCAGAACAACATTCCCCCCGCCCCACCCCGACACGATCTTGGAGAAGCAGCAGTCACCCATTAAACCCCCCTACCTGCATTATCCCCTGGTGTGGCATGCTGACGGCCTGGGCCTGCATTGGAGAAAATAGAGCACGTTAGCAAATGCCCATCCACCCAGCGCCTTCACAAAACAACAAACCTTTCCGGCCAAGCCGCGTCCGGTACTTCAGCTGAGCAGAACAACAATCCCCCCGCCCCACCCCGAAACGATCTCGGAGAAGCAACAACCGCCCATGCACACCACGAGCCCAGCAACAATGGCTTTTTTCCCGGCCAAGCCGCGGCCGGTACTCCAGGCGAGGAAAACAGCATTCCCCCCGCCCCACCCTGACACGATCTTGGAGAAGCAGCAGTCACCCATTATACCCCCCTACCCGCATTATCCCCTCGTGTGGCATGCTGACGGCCGGAGCCTGCATTGGAGAAAATAGAGCACGTTAGCAAACGCCCATCCACCCAGCGCCTTCACAAAACAACAACCCTTTCCGGCCAAGCCACGGCCGGTACTTCAGCCGAGCAGAACAACAATCCCCCCGCCCCACCCCGACACGATTTTGGAGGTGCATCAGCCACCCATACACACCGCGAGCCCGGCAACAGCGGCTTTTTCCCGGCCAGGCCACAGCCGGTACTCCAGCCGAGCAAAACAGCAATTCCCCCGCCCCACCACAACACGATCTCAGAGAAGCTACAACCGCCCATGCACACCACGAGCCCAGCAACAATGGCTTCTTTCCCGGCCAAGCCATGGCCGGTACTGTAGCCAAGCAGAATAGCAATCCCCCCGCCCCACCGACGCCATCACCACCGGCACGGTGCCCGCGGCACTCAGCTGAGGGTACCGACGCCATGGGAGCAACTGGCGGCGGGGGGCCCCAACGCAGCACTTCACATACCCCAGGGGCAACACATCACATTCCATCCAATCGAATGTACTGGGCTTGGGAACGCTTTGGGCGTACATTCTACCTGCGTAACAGACAACAACGATTTGAAGGTGCACATGGATATGCCACGGGGGCGACCAGCGTGCACTGCCGAATCCATCAAAAACCCAGGCAATCGCACCCCACGTCCGCCATGCATACCCGTTGCGCACTCAACCACGCGTCTGGCCGTCCGGTCCGGGAACGGGACCCGCTCTGCGGCTGTTATCCATCACCTTTGCCAAAGTACAGGCCTCTAGGATTGTCCGTCTTACAGAATTTCAATGGAACGGCATTGAAATTTCTGTACTGGTGTTCAACGCGTTTCATAGGTGTGTGTTGCTCCGTAAACTTTGATGGAATTCTGTCGACCTCTATGATTTGGTCAGCGGTTCCGTTATGGGGGGCCTGTCCTCTGTTGACGCCCGCGAGGATTCCGTAACACGTGGTTCCATTCTGTAAGGTTGTGTGGATCTTTGTAGCTGTCTATGTTGATGTCAATATGGCCCCGCCAGTTTTTGTTAAACAATTTTTCTCTCTGTGGCCCACTCGCGGATTCCGTTGACTGTACGGAATTTTAACGGAGCCAACCAAATTCTGTTGTGGACGGACAGAAGGGGCCACCTCTAGTCCGTTTTACTTCACAAAACTACTCCAGCCATTATGCAAACTAGTTGCACCACATGCAGTACGAGATGTACACACTGACATGAGCAAGTCTGTGCTTTTGTTGTGATAGGCCATGCTCCGCTGGGCCCAGAAAAATACTGGGTACTAAGGTTCCAGGTCCCACTCAGTGTTTGGCCATATGAATGCGATGTCCATTGCCATTATTAGTAGCCTTCCTCAGGGCACCACAGGATAGCATATCATGTCCTCCCTTGAATTTCCCCTCCCTTCACCAATTGTGGGAGGCGAACTACTTCATCAAAATCCTGCCTTATTTGGACGACTTCCTAGGGGCAGGAAGTGACAGGCGGAATTTGCGAGCATGGGGTGTCCTAGTGAGGGCGCTCCTAAGCGACTTAGGATTGGAGATCAAAGACTCCAAATCCGTCTAGGAACCAGTGACTTCGAAGGTTCATCTCGGCCTGGTTGTGGACTCATGGCGGGCCATGTTCCTTTGCCCGCCGGACTCTTTGAGAGTCCTCCAACAGTTGGAGAAGGACATCATCATCAACAACAACTCGAGTGCACGATTGGTCACGGCCAGGAAGGTGGCCCAGTTCTGCGGCAAGGCGAACGCCTTGGCCCCGGCGATTGCCCAAGCCCAGTTTTTCCTGCGCGAGCTCTTCTCCAGTCTACGGAACAAACAGAGCTGGAGCTCCCCAGTGCGCCTCAGTCGCGAGGCATTGGCGGATCTCCATTGGTGGACGCAAGTTCCAGACAGGTGGCAGGGTTGAGCCTTTCTACATCAACCAACGTCAATGTCGATGGTGACCGACGCCTCGGATTTTGGATGGGGCGCCGCCTTGGAGGATCCCCGTTGCCTAACCTCGGCCCAGCCCCTGATAGCGTGAGGCTTCTGGATGGCGTAGGAGAGGATTTGGCACATCAACTACAAAGAGCTGGAAGCGATCCGTTTGGGCATCAAGTGTTTCTTGCGGAACTTGACCAACTGAACAATGCATCTACAGACGGACAGCCAGATGGTCTGCTGCATTTTAGCAAAGTGGCGCTCGAGGGCGCAACCTCTGCAACGCGAGCTGTGCAACCTGTGGTGGCTGTTGGACACACATTGCATTACGGTGCAGCCCCAGTGGATTTCAACAACAGAGAACGCGATTGCAGACGCACTCAGCCGGGAGACGGATGAGGAGGACTGGCGCCTGTGTCCCACGTGGTTTTGGCGCCTAGATCTACGCTGGGGCCCACACACTGTCGACCGATTCGCCAGCTGCCTCAACCACCAACTCGAACGGTTCAATTTAAGGTGGGGCGACGTAGGGTCAGAGGGCGTGGATGCATTCGCCCAGCCCAACTGGCCCGAGAAGAACAATTGGTGCAATCCCCCCATGGTCTCTGCTACCTCACGTGGTTCAGCTCCTTCACGATCTTCCGTGCGTCCAAGCCACCGTTCTCGCCCCGCATTGGCCAGGCGCGGTTTGGTACCGGCCATTGAAGGCACTTTCCAACGATTCTTGGGTTCTGCCTCGATCTCCGACCCTCTTTCTACCAGGCCGGGGGGCGCAGATGCCTTAGGCAGCAGCGCGGTGGCATGTCGAGGCTCTTCGAACCGACAAGGGGCCGGCGACTAGAAGAAGTTTCTTCAGACAGTGTGACCAAATACATTGACTTCACACACGTCGCCACCCCCTCCGATTTCCAAATGTTTGGCTGGCCATGAGGGACGGGGGAGCAGCTGGCACAGCAGTTCGGCCATCTCTTTCAAGATGCAGCTCCTCCCTCAACCAGCATTGCTTCCCCTGGCCCTCCTCCGTCATCTTCACCCAGCTCCTATTTCGATTCGGGTGACGATCTGTAGCCCCGTCCAGTCTCAATCTACCTTGGCTGACCTGCTTCCCCTCCACTGTCTGGTCAAGCTACTCCCGCCTTCGGAGGCTCGTCCTGAAGCCTGTCTCCACTTGGGGCAGGGGCTCTGGGCCCATTATTGTTGGAAGGATGGAGGCAATTCAGATGGGAGAGACTCAGCTGGACCAAGTTTTGATTGATTGAATGCAGATGTTAGCAGGGATTGAACACTTTGTTTGTATGTCTGATGTTTGTAGACAATTTCATTTCTGGCACAGACCTTTGGTCTTTTGTGCCTGCGTGGGGGAGGACCGCAGTGTACATTTAAGTGGCCTTTACGATCAGTACAGAGAGTTTAAATTGAACGGATAGGCCAGGGCGGGACGATTTGTGAAGGACACTCACGCAGTCTGGTTTTGGCATCCCGTCAGTCAATGGACACCTTCTCACTCTCACCACAGCCGAGGTCGCACTCTTGTTGTAAGCCTGTGCACCTCGCTGTGTCGCCACTATTTTCGCACCCACCCGCCCCCCACGTGGTTCTCGGTTGGTGGTTTCACCTTTGGCTTTTGGTTTTTCTGTGGAATAGGCTTCGGCCTGACCTACAAGTAGGGCCTGAAGGCAATTCAGATGGGAGAGACTCAGCTGGACCAAGTTTTGATTGATTGAAATCAGATGTTAGCAGGGTCAGCTCTGCCCGACGGATCCAAGGGCAGTTGGGTGGAGCCTTGTACCTTGGACGCAGCCAAGGGGATCGGTCAAGCTGGCCATTGGGTTTGGCGGGGAGTTCGGCGGCAAGTGGGAGCGGCTATTTTAGGCGCGACCCTTGGCGCCCCCCTTATCTTGTTTCGCACCCACCCGGCCCACCCTAATAGAGTGAGTTTCGGTTACCTGTGGGAATGGAGAGGGAGTTGAGTACGAGAAAGGGGAGCTGACTCTGGGTTGAGTCACCATCAGGGTGGCGTTAAGTACTATGCGAAGCGAGGGCACGTTCAAGTGGGTCGCCAATCCGGTCTTGTATTAAGGAGGTGATGGACACCAAACTGTGTGTGTGTAATGTATAGTCGTGTGGGGAACACGGGGTTGGGGTGGGGTGAAGGAGACCGGTATGGCAGAAAAGTGAATGCCGTCGGTCTGCTGTGCTCTGCAGGTCCCTGCGCCCCATACCCGACACAAGGACTTACACAAGGCCCCGTCTGCAACGCGATACGTTCACCTGGCCATGGTTTCGACTTCCGAGCCAAACGCACTGCAACGCAATTGCCGAAATGGGGCAAAGCGCGGTCCTTGCGCGCTCCAAGTGATGGCGGGTGTGTATGCCACCAAAGTTTGTTCCGGCGAGTGACTGCCGGCGACCCGGGCACAGTGGCACAATGTACTGGGGGCAGCGCCTGGGCAATGGCCCCCATTCCCCAGGCACCGCCGAATGAAAAATTCATTAACTTCGAGGGCAATGGCCCCCTCTTTGTACCGTTTTCCTACATCGCGATTCAACCCTTGCGACCGCCGCTTGCAGCAACTGCCCCTACACCGGCTTGCAGGGCACCTATCTACCCGTTGTGTTCCTAACAAAAGTGCACTTGAAGGGGGAATGCGGGGACACACGCTTCCGAGCAAGTGGCGTGTGGTCCACTTGCCACGTCAACGAGTATAAACTGCAACCACTGCATCCTGAAACACCCCATCACTGGCGTGCCGGTTCCCACACAGGTGGCACAGGTGGCCGGGCCAGCCAAGCGAAACGGGACGACAAAAGAGAAGGTCCGGAGGAGGGAAGGTCTGGGTGGCGACAGTTGGAATGCACATGCAAAGCCTCTCTCTTAAACATAAGAGTACAACGACAACGCGGAATGATGTCCATACCTGCCCATCACCCGCAACGAATCAAAACGACATTAAATTATATCTTCTCGTCGAATAAATTATCTCCTCGAGATACACATGCAACCACTTGCTCTGGCAAGATAAACCAAATGACGGGTGCCCTCGCAGACTCTGCTCGTACGGGCGCACCCAAGAACTCGAACCCTCGACGGCACCAAACACCCTGCGCACAGCCATCAGCGCTCACAGCCGCGCGCCAAATCTCTTTGATGCACCTCGAACAGTCGCGTCCAGCCAACAGAACGAGCTACAAACCAACAGCCGGGCCCGGTCCACTGTCCCCCCCGAGCGCGCAGTCCACCTCCACCTCCCGTGTCCAAAACTCGAAGCATTCCGCGCGACCCTTCCCAGAGACGGGCAGAGCAACTGTGAAAAACTAAAACTAAGTCTTTCCCCACCGGAACTCGCCCAACAACCTGGCCCCCGAGACTTTCCATGTGCCCCTTGCCTGCGATCTGCAGGCGGGCGGACAGGCCGCCACTCACCACTCATCTTTATTAGCTATGCCTTTCAACTGCAACCGATTTACCAACATGGCACAAACGGGACATGCGCCTCTGCACAAGCAGCGCTTAACCACTCTGCAGCGGCGCACCACGCACAGGCGCCCACGCGCAGCTCTTGCGGCGCCCCTTTGACGCATGTGCCCACTGAAATTTCCAACGACAGACAGCTCCCTTGCCCTCTATGTCGCTAAGTTTATTCACTGAGGTCCCAGAAGCTCACAGAAGCGCGAGCACTCCCCCACGAATCCCCTCAAACGGAATACCTGCGAGGGCGAATGAATGACTGTTCCAGGCGCCCTGAACGGCGCAGCCATGGCTTGGCCTGAAACAATGGCGACAAAAGCGAACCAAACGTGACCCTTGACCTCAATGGAAAATAAGTGCTGCAACTAAAACACGGCCACCCCATATCGAACTCGCCAACACCCATACCCCTGACCCGTCCCCACTAACCTCAAAATAAGAACAGCAATAGCCTGGCGAGACGTCCACCAGCCCTGCCCTCTCCAATGCTGACACTCATCCCCCCAACACGTGCAATGCATGCAGGACTGCTTCGCTCCCTCCCTATGCCTCCGCCTTGCGCTTGCAGCACCCTCCATTGCCCAGGAAGTTGCCCCTCTGTGGCAGGAACTTTAATCTCAGGGGAACGCACGAAGTGGGAAACAATCAGCGCATCGGACGGGACTCGGACAAATACTCGATGCAGACGAAAGGGAGAGTGCACGAGGCTGGCACAAGTTACGCACACCTGTTACATGGGTTGTGGATCGTGCAGGCCTGGCTGCATCATATGTGAAACACATGGATCGAACGCTGGAAACATGGATATCCAACGCACCTCAAAGTCGAATCCACTGCTTGCAATCCTCTCCTCTGTCTTCAGCTTCTTTGGCAGTGGTGGTCCCGCGATCAAGCCAGCAGGTACAGCAGATGAGGCATCGACATGGGGCAGCAAGCCCATGTGTTGAGCCAACTGGGCAGCCATGGCATGAGGAAGAATGGGGTGCATCTGGGAGGTTGCCGGCACAGCGGGCATGTCCTGGGGATGGCACTGCAGAGCCTGTGCGCAGAGCGCCAAGGCGGCAAGGTCGTGTGGCAGAAACCTGCAAGCAGGCTGATGTGTTACCTGCCTGCACAAGGACCAAATATGCACAGTTCTGTACAACACACAGCAGACACCCCCAGCACAGCGCACACACCATCAAGGTGCTGACAAGCATCTGACTGCAGCCTCTCAAGTCGGTGCCAAAGTTCACATCCATACTGTTCATCTTGAAACAACAAGCATGACTGAGCATTCTGCCAGTGTCAACGAAATTGGCCTGCTGGATTATCTGATATATACAAACTGCAATGCTCATGTCCCATGTGTAGTTCATCCTGTTACAGCAGTGCTCTAGGAGCCGTCAATATTGGGCATCACTTGCGCACCAAAGTCAAGTCAACTAGGACCTCGTCGTGGGAAAATCTCTTTTGTGGGAGCTGCGTGCACAAGGCAGACATCTGATGCTAATGCGCAGTGCGATGCCCCAATCTCCATCGTTCACTCTAAAGATACGACTTCACAAAGAACTTTGGTGATGTTCAGGACGGCTCACACCACCTGAATCGTACCTCCACTGACCACTGGAAGCCATCAGCTGCTCATGCAGCATATCAGGGCCACCATACCCAGTGTCATGCCGTGCCCCAAATCCTTCGAATCTCACATCATGAAAGTTCCCCATCCTGAACACACCGCTCACACCATCGGCCTCATCAAGGTGCCTCTTGCCTCCCACATATCTGACCTTCCCATCTCGTTTCTGGCCACTTAACGTCCCCAGAGGTTGCAGCCAGGAGCACCAACTCTTCATGTCCACCCGGGGCCTGCGAGGCAGCCTCCGCTTCTTTGGCACATAATATGCTGCCAAGGGGTGCCAAACGTCCTCATCTGAAATGTTAGACCCTTGAGACTGCACTGATCCATTGGACGAGCGAGCAGTCATGGGGCTCCTCGCTTGGCACTTGTTGCACAGGTAAGTGTAGGAATCGCAATACTGCAGATCGACCAGGTCGCTGTCCTGTTGCATTCACACCAGTCCCGTCAGCAATTTGGAGTTTGCACGGCTGCTTTGGTGTAGAAGGGGGCTCAATATAAGCCATGGCTTCTGTGGCATGTTCCGCACTTCCTTTGCAGTGTGTGCATAATCACTTTTCAGGAGGACGAACTGCGCAAGGACAATTTAGGCACACACTTTGATGAGTGTGCCAGTTGGACACCAGTACTTACCAACTGGGCCTTCAAGCAGGCAATGTGGGCCCAAGCCTTGCATAGCTCACATTCGATCATCATCTGCCCATCGTCATATGTGACGCCACAGGGGCAATCAACTATGTAAGATTCCTCGTCCTCCTTGTCACCAGCCACTGCCTCCATGCCCCCATTCCCTTTGCCACCTTGGAAGCTCTGAATGTACCTCCGAACGTCATAGATGCCTGTCGCGGCAAAATCATCACGAAATATCAAACCTCTGCACAACAGGGCTGGGGTCCCGTCGCTTCCTTCTGTTGCAAATGTCGAGGTACAGGCACCAAACAGTGCGGGGAAAGGCTGCAGTTCTCGTCGACAGCCACCTTGTCAAATTCTGGGACCTTGCAGAATTCTGGGATGTCAAAGGCAACAGAAGCACAACAACAAAGGTACATTGCAGAATTCTGGGACCTGGCCAAATTCCGGGACACCAAAACCAGCACAAAAGAAGCACAAAAGAAGCACAAAAACACAGTGAACAAAGGCTGCAGAAAGTACAAAGAATGTGCAAAGAGTGGAGAAACAGCAACCAACCTACCATAACGCCGATCCTCAGTGCGGACAGCCATCTTCTGGCAATCTCGGCCTCTCTGCCCCACTCTGAACACCCTCCTTTTCCCCAATGCCTCTCCTTCGACCCCATCAAAGTCTGTGAAAAACTCATCAAAGCGACGGGGCCCCCTCGCACACGTGCGTACAGAACGTCGCTGGCCACCACAACACCCAAGCATGTCAGCAACATGCAAAAGTTCAGCATCAGCAGTGCATTCTCTTGGTTGAAAGCTGTGCATAAGTCTGCTTGACACATTGATGTTTATTCAGCATCAGGGTACACAACTGCTTTGCCTGCCAATTACCCTACAACTCTCGGCAAAAAAAAAACAAGGTACTAACTGGACACCATTGAAACATCCTTAGAGTAATTTTGCAATTGGTGCTGCTCCCTGTCCAAGCAAACAGTGGGACGCCTGCTCAGAACTTCGTTTCTGCACTAGCAGCCATGAGTGTTCACACTCACTTTTCCAGACGGGTCAAACCTGTCCTCATCGTTTACGCTGTTGCAGTTGTCCGACTGCTCCGCATGGGCTGTTGCCGCATCTGCCTGGGATGCAACACTGCCTTCCACATCAGCCACGTCCCCATTCTGTGGGCACCTCATGCAGCACCTGTCAGCAGAATTCAAATCGTGAAGCCCCAATTGCTGGCTGGCCCTGCTGCTCTACTTTTCATCACTGATTTTCGTCACAGGCTAGTGTGCCTGAAGAAAGCCAGCCGCAGAGATGGGTTCCCCCATTTGGGAAACCATACTGGCTGATAAAGCAATCCAGCCACCATGTGGGCAGTGCAAGAGCCAATGATTGCTGCAGAGCAAGACAGGCTGTTGCAGAATGGGCATCACAATCCTGCTCAATATTTGACGACCCGTCTCCAAGCAAACTTGAATGCATTCTTGACATCGTCAAAATGTCGATGCAGAGGTCACTCTTGCCAAACTGAGGTGACTGTGTCCAACGTGCACTTTCCAGAGGTACACAGGTGGTTTTCAGTGCAGATGCAATGGTGTGCAGTAAAGAATTCCAAGATGTAAAAGAAAAGCTATTAGGGGGGGGGGGAGATCGTCGACAGAAAAATATCAAGACATCCTTCATATGGCACCACTCCCCCTGGCACCAAGAGAATGCCAAAGTTTTCTGTCTGCAACGAAAGGCAGAGTATCAGCATGCAGGCAGTGTCGTCTGACCAATCAGAGTAGAGGCAGTAGGATTTTCGCTATATCACCTGGCCATGAATGGCCATAAAACATTTGGCAAACCCCTGGTATGCGGGTCTCTAACGCGTCGGACGTCGACACTGCTCAGATCAAGTCGACAGGCCAGCTGCTCGAGACAATATAACGCCCACGCGAAGTGAAACAAGCTGGATCACATAGCGTCAGGCCCAGCCGCCACCGACTTGGCGAAAAACACAACAGGACGGCTGTTGCCACAAACCGGCAAATCCCCACCACAGTAGTGAACGTCCTCCTGAATCGGCGGCGTCCAACCCGTGCCACAGCAACCTCACGCGAGCAACTGCATCTGTCAGACTTTCGGCCACCTCGCTGCGCAGGCAGCGGCATGCGGCATACCGCAATTTGCCGCCTTGCCGCCATGCTTGCTGATCACGAGGACAGATGGGAGCCTCATCAGCAGCGCCGCCAAAGATCCCCGAAACCGACCGCGGCGAGCCCCGCTGCGCCGACCGACCGCCTCTCGATCACGACAGAAAGATCAACACAGAAACGTGCCCATCCGCGAAACCCAGTCCAGGCGCCAACGGCCCAGGTGTCGGTCAGCACGGCCGACGATCGGGCCTCCCTTCCGATCTCCTACGCGCCTCCAGGCCGAAAATCGCTTTCCGAGACCTCCCGCGACACAAGGGGCATCCACAGAGCGGCGGGCATCCACACATTGCCTCCAGGACGCGAGCAAAGATTCCACGCTCCGCCGGGCACTTCACAACGCAATCCTGCGTCCGACACTCAGGGCGCCGCCATGCGCCCCGGCCGCGGGCTCCTGCTCGCTGGATCGGGTCGCAAGTGAGAGAACAAAAAATCTGCTCACGAAACAAAACCTACGTGGCGCGTCCAGATGGCCGCCACCCGCAATCCTCCGCTCCCCACTCGCGGCTCTCCTCACCTGCGGCTCCACGGCCCACTGGAGCGCGTCGGCAGGCTGCGCAGCTCCTCCTCGTTCAGCTTGCGGAACTTCACCAGGTTGCGCCACTTGTCCTTCAGCTGCACGCCGCTCCTCTTCCTGCGCAAGGTTTTGCGGCACCACGGCACAGCATCACACCCGGCCGCCCTGCGCGCCCGCCGACACGCCACAGCGCCCCGACGCGCAGCCGATTACCACCCACGGGTCGCCGGGGCGCGCGATCACCGCCAGGCCCGCCGCCCCCGCTCACCTGCTTCCCACCCGCAACCCTGCCCCAAGATCGGATCGCGCCACGTCCGCACACACTCACAAACACGCGCACTTCCCACCCCCCGGCCACCTCCTCATCGCCACCCGCGCAAAGATCCGGCGTCCCAAGCCCCGTCCCGCTTTCCCGCCGCCCCGCCCGGCAGCCCCGCATGCCGACACGAAACCCAAAGAAAGCAATCCGAAGGCCGCGCATCCCGCACTCACTTCAGGGCCGGGTAGTCCTTGTCCTGCCGGATCAGCTCCCACGCCCCGATCCCGTACCGCCGCACGCCCGCCCGCAGCGCGTCCTCCTCCTTGTCCGTCCACACATTGTACGCCCTGCTGGTGCCCTTCATCACCATCTCACCGCCACCACCGACGGCCGCGGACGCACACAGCCGGCCCAGGCGGCAGCGATCGATCCCCGCCGCCCCGCAGCCGCCGTGCCCGCCCCGCCTCCGACACGCGCAGCGCCTCCCTCAGCCCGCCCGCCTCCCGGTGGCTCTCCCAACCGTGCCTCCTCTCCTCAGGGCTGCCGGTGGGGAAATCAACCGACCCGGTGGGATCCGGGGTGCAAAGCGCATTTTTGGGCGTTGTGGGGTGGGTGGGGCGGAATGGCGTGGCTCCACGTGCCCTGGGCTTCACCATCACCATCACCATTCATTTTGCTTCAAAATGACGAAGGCAGGTCGAGGGGTGGCGACCCCTAGGCTCGAGTCCACGAAGACGGTTTCCAGCCGAGCAAAGGGACAACAGAAGTGCTGTACCTGCTATGCAGTCCGTTCATCAAGGCCCTAAATGCAGTTTATGATGCTTCGTCACCTCTTTATGAGTTCATCTGCTAATGATCCTCAGTCACTTCTAGTTACAACAAGGCAAGGAAGTAGCCGCCAGCTTCCTCTTTTGCCAGAGCAGAGATGTGTCCAAGCACCCATTCTGTCAAACACACAAGTCACTTTATGTGGGATGGTCAGAGTGTGCCGCCAGAAGCAAAGGAAATCTAATCTTCATAGCAAAATCGACTCCATGTGAACCTTGTGGCAGGGTTATGGGGAAATGAGCTTGAAGTGAAGTCTTAAAAAATCTGACCCCTTTATGGGTACTTAGGTATCTGTGGTAAGCTACTTTCCATCATGCTGAGTGTGTATCGCTAGTCTTGGAAAAGTCAGTGTTGTGTTTATTGCAGTTGTGTCAACACGAAAGAAGTTTATGAACGATTTCCCAATAGTTGTGGAATTGTCCTCTTTGGCACCTGCACATCTCTATTATGAACTATGACACATTATGATATGAATTACTTTGTGTATAGTCAGTTGTTGCACTATCATCATGTCAACAATAATAATGACAAAAATAGAAAAACGACAATACATTTTGCAACAATATTGCAGAAAGCTCATTCAATCTTCCTTATCACATGTTTTTGCATTTTGCTTATCAAATTTTCTTGATTTGGCAGGACCTTTCTTTTATACAATGCAAACTAGCAAAAACTCATTATTGATGAGTGATCAATACCATAGAAACACAGAAATCATGACATGCTTATCGGTTGGTGAGGGGCATCACATTGTAGCCAAAATCAATGATGTTAAAGCCTTTCCAACCAACGACCAATTATATAAAATGTTTTATAACTTCCAACATATTGTTCTCAATTATCTTGCAGACATTTAGAGGCTACATACCTAGGACATTGTGCTTCTGCTAAAATTGGGTACTCACCCGAATTGTGACGTGGCTGCTTGGGGTAAGGCTTAATTAACATTTTTTGAAGTGCTGATTGGTAGTATCTCAGTTTCAAACCTTTAGTGAGCTTATTTAGTAGCTCGTAATGCCCCTAGGCTTTTGAAAAACTCATATCCATTAAGAATTGGCAAAGTTATGGCCCTGTAAATTGTAATACTTAGGGCTTTAAACATAGGGCTAGTACTTAAGTTTGAAGGGAAACGGGTCGGTCGTGGGTGAATGGGGGATAGTGACATGGTGCATGGATGTGCACTTGAGTTGTTTTGTCATGATGTGATGGCGATGGACCCGCGATCGAGCATCGCACATGCGATAAGTGCTCGCACATATTGTGAATTTATATAACATTTTTGGCCCACTCTCTGGTCTCCCGCAAGCCAACGAACCACTGCCTCACTGTTGGCGTGGTTTTCGGTTCGATGCGGGCGATGGCGCCCGCCGAGGCGCCCAATGAGGCCGCGGGGCCTCATTTGCCGGATTGCCGGCGGGCTTTCCGGGGCGCTCGTGTCTCCGGGTACGCAGCGTGGGCCCAGGCCGCAGGGATGGTCGGGCGCGGGGCGGCTGTGCGCGCGGTGGGTGCGCGGCGCCGTGCGGCTCGCGGGTGCAGCTGCTGGGAGGCGCGAGACAGGGGAAACAACGGTTACAGTACTGCGTCTGGTGGTCACCCTTTTGGGGCGGCCACCAGCGCGTGCCACGTGACAATGCAGCACACCGTATCGTATCATGTCCAGCGATAGTATCTCATCCCCCAATACGGTCCAGGAGAGGGCCCTAAAGTACTAGATATTCAACTAACCATATCTCCTCAACCGCTAAGCCAATTAGGTTGGTTCGAAGACCTATGGACTCTTAACAGAGTTTACTTTCACATGAGATACCATAATCACCGTACATTCCACTTTCCAAATCCCATATATTAACCCGACGGTATTTAAAATATTCGGCAGGCAAGTCAGACATGCGTGCATGCACTACTGCAGTAAAGCACTGCAGTAGCCCCTGCGCGCATCGACAGCCTTGCTCTAATCAAGTTTGCCGCCGTCCGGGCGCGCCGCGCCTCGCCACGCCCACCACGGGCCCTTCGGCCCAAAAGAAAATTTTTGTCGTGGGCGATTGGCGCGTCTCGCCCTGGCCGCCGAGCGAGGTTTGCCGGCCTCCGCAGCGAAGCACGCGTCAGGGCAAGAGCCAGGCGACTTGAGGTCAAGAACGCGGCAACGTCCGAGGTTCCTGGCCCCCGGCCATGACAAACTGCCCTTGGACGGACCAAAGGGCCATGGGCAAGTGATAGCCGCAGGCACAACCCGGCTATTGAAGAGCAGCACGGCGTGCTGCGAGGTGGAGGGGCAGGATAGGTGGGGTGGACGTTGGGCAGCGAGCTGCTCAATTTGCAGGCTCTCCCTAAGTGGCGCACCCCTCCCGCTGGCTCTTTCCACACCACCCAAATTGTCCATCATGTGCCTGGGTCACAACGGTGGCACTCGCCACACACCCAGCTGTGCAGATGAGTGCGCGCAGTTGCTGCTCACGCTTGGCAGCTTGCCCTTGCACTAGCATTTGCAACGCGGCCCAACGCCTACAACCAAGTCGTTGGCACCCACAAGGGAGGCGTGGCAGAAGCGGGGGAGACAAGGGTCGTTGCAAGGGAGGCACTGAGGAGGTGCCCCGAGAGGCTACTTTCGCAACAGGGGAGGCCAATTGTCGTGGGGGGTGTAGCCGCCATTTCCCGGCATCTCTAGCGGCGTTGATCGGCCACGGCCTGTGGCTGGAAATGGTGGGCTGTAACAGGGCGCAAGCCGGGCAAGAGATGCGCCTCCCGGGCGCCCACTGCCGCCACCCCAGGGCTCCTTGATCGGCCCCTGTGGGTAGGGGTAGTGGGCGCCCACAAGGCGCCACTTTTGCTGTGGCAATGGCGCCTTGCGGGTGCCCATTCCCACCACTGTCGGACGCTGCTGATCGGCCCCCGCGCTTCATGGGGAGCCAATTCCGGCGTCCATGGCTGCCAATGGTTGCGGCCATTGTTTGCGCGAGCGGGCGCCCGAGAGGCATTGCCGCCTCGACAAGGAGGTCTCCCCGACCGTCCACTGTGCCCGCACCACGTGTGTGGAGGAGCGGCTGCGACCTGATGGGGCCATGCCTACAAAGCCATGTTTGCTGCCAACTTTGTCGCGCAAACGGCGGGCTGCGAAGCTTAGCGTTGAGGGGCCGCAACACCAAAGTGCGCGCACCCCTCCCAAGGCGCTTGGGTGGGAGGGGCGCCTGGTCGGCCGAGCGGGCGGAGGCGGGGCGGGGAGGGCTGTGTGCGCCGCCTGGTCCGACATGGGGGGCGTCATGCGAGGCGGGAAGTGAGGGGAAGCCGTCTGGGATTTGGCTGATGGGTGGACGACTAGGGCGCCCACGACGTCATGGCCCGCCTCCGCGTAGGAAGGCGAGCCACGTTGCGGCGCAGCGGGGTGGGCGATCCTGCGGTAGGGGGTTCGATCAGAGGGGGTGGCCAGGGGTGTGCTGGGGAGGGATTGGAGCAGCCCTCTATAACCGCCACCAACGGCTGACAAGCCCCCACGACCGGTATGGCAGCCTCCCCATGGCTGAGTTTGGGCGCTTGGGGGAATCCCCACAGGTGTTCCCCTCCGGCCACCTTGAAAACGGTGGCGCGGGGAGGCGCGGCCCACTAGACAAGGGCAAGGGCACCAGGGGTGGGCCCCATGCCCAGCGTATTGCGAGGGCGCCACCAATGCGCCCTGCAACCCACCACACAATCCCACCCTCCCAACAAACAAACAATGCCAAGCCCCTTTCCCAAACAAACAACCAGGCCCTTTGGAGCCACAGCAGAGACGCGCACAGTGCGCACTGTATCTGGGCGGGCCCACCACGTTGCCCACAAGCAGAACCTCAACGACACCACCAGCACAAGTCACAAGCCGCGGGGGAGTGGGAGGCCGATCGCCGCATCCCAATCCAGCCACTTTCGCTGCTCGCAGCCTCCGATTGAAGCCATCCACGGCGGACGATCTTGGCGCCTGTGGGTGGCAACAAGTGACGGCCACCCGAACGCCGCGGCCCTGACTAGCACCCTCCGGCTGGCTGCTGCCAGGCGGAGGTGGCGATTGCCATTGAGCTCTCCCCGCCTCGCCAAATTATTTAACACTTACGTGTTGCCGTCAACGTTCGCCGCGGCGCTCGTTTCTCTGGTGTTAGCCTACCACCGCCCCTCCATTCAGCTACCCATCGAGCTAGCCGCAAACACCATGAATGGCCGCCCGGGAAGCGCCACACCCGCGTTTTTGTTGAGGGTACCAATCGGCGGGGGCGTGGCTGCCCCTCTTCTCAGGAGCACAAAGGAGGGCGCGCCTGGAAAGGAGCCTGGAAAGGCGTGGGAAAGCGGTTGGGAGCCTTGATGCGAGTTTGGCGCGACCGTGTTGGTGGCTGGTCGCCACAACAAAAAGCGCTGTTAAGTGCTGGGAGTGTTGGGCGGAATTGGCAGGTCATCGCCCGTGTCGGGCTGCCGTCAGTGTTTGGGGCAGGGGAGGGCCAGACACAAACAGCACAAGCTTGGTGGTTTTGGCTGGGATGGCTGACGATCTTGGCGCGCGTTTGCTGCCCGCATCTCCTTCAATCGAATGCTTTGTTGCAGCTAGCGCCGACGACCATCTCCGCCAGCGTTTGGCGCGTTGTTTGCCCCACCTTTTGGCAGTTACCAGCCAAACTGGCGTACGAAATCGCCACCAACCCCCATACCATGCTCGGCCATGCTCTGCAAGCTTGGCCGCCTGCATGCCTCCCAATCGCCCACAACGCCTGCTCAGCCGTGGCCTCCGATTTAGCGGCAACCCAGCGGCGATTGAGGCGCCCAATTTGGCCAACACAGCTGGCGATCCCACCACGTGCCTAGCTGTGGCGATCGTCTGCTGTGGCACCCGTCAATTCGCGGTCAGTCGCCGGTCAATTGCTGGGCAGCCGAGGCACCGGCAGCCAGAGCCTGGGCTGCTCCACCTTGGGCCTCGCCCACGCCCTTCCCAATGGGCACAGCTGTTTGCAGACGCGTTCCAAGGCGCTCGATCCTGGGCGCTCGCTCCTTCGCACTCGCTCCTGGGCGCTCCCTCGTGTCCCGCATCAACACGGATGAAAAAACGTTCAAGAAAAAAATGCATCAAACGGAAAGAAAATGGACGCTGACCTGCAACGGAAAACCTCGGCCAAAACAAACAGAAAAATACCAAATAGAAACAAAATATATCGCGACTTATGGACGATATCAACAGAATCTATTATCCACTCGCACCTCCCCTGTGCACCCCTCTGTGGTTGCCAAGGAGGATAGCACGTTGTTAGTTGAAAAGAAGCCCATTTGCTACCCTTTATTTTTTCCGATCAAACCATAGATTCTCAAAAGTATTGATTTTGAGCAGCCGTTGAAATACTATTACTCGTAAGGTGCAAAAGAAAACATTACAAAGGCTAACCGTGCAATGCACAAGGCACCAACTCGAGTTGGTGCACGACATCCCCTCAATACACATAATTTGGATCCTACAACATCAATCTAGATGATTATGTTCCATCGTTCAAAACCTGCCTTTGTTGCCACGCTGCAATCACTGCACCTCTTGGTGCATCAATTGATGTATAGATTGGTATAACAATCATTGTGTTCAATCCTACAACAATTGGTGCACGAGTGCATGCACCAACTGGTGCACCACTTCATGCACCAATTGGTGTGCCAAACTTGACAATAGGATGTCAAATCCTGGTGATTGAAAGTCATTGCGATTGGACATGTTCAACTCATGTTGAAACTCGCTTGCATTCAACTACTTGCCAAGGCCTCATATACTATTTCTATTTGGCCCTAGCATATTAAACAATTACGTGTATTGTGTCGTAAATATCAAAGAACGTCTGGATAGTCCAGCCGACAGCACGATGCCACACCGTCGGGTTAATTAGAGGACCACGCTTGCGTAGCGCGCACGGATATCCGACCTTGTAGAGAAACATTAACTACCCCCTATAGTTTACACTACAGTACTTCCCCCTTGGGGTAGTTTCGCCCTCGAAACGTTCGGCGAACCAATGGACCTAATTATCCTCTACTGGTTTGTCCCTCTTAATCATCTTCTTTAGTTCCTCTGGGTAAGTGAAGTTCTCTTCTGGCATCCAAGAGGCATCATCGAGTGAATAATCCTTCCACAACACCAAAAACTCCTTTTGCCTCTTGGAACTGGGGCCGGTCCACCGCCAACGCAGTAACTTCTCGATCTCATACGGCTCATCCTCCTTGGGCTCCAACTCCTCCACCTGACCAGATGTAGTGGGCTATGTCCAAGTACTCGTCCTGAATGGGCACAGCAAGCTGACATGGAAGACATTGTGGATCTTCCACTTTTCTGGTAAGTCAAGCTCGTAGGCCACTTGTCCCACCCGACGGACAATAAAGAATGGCCCAACGAACCGCTTCTTCAGCTTCCGGATTGGTGCATTTTTTATTTTCAAGTGCTCTGTCGAGAGCAGCACCTGATCCCCACTACTAAACCTCTGTTCCCTTCTCTTCTAGTCGGCTTGCATCCTCATTCTGTCCTGAGCCCGATGCAAAAATTGAACCTCTGTAGAGAAGTTCCTTTTCATCCACTCCACAAATTGGTTGACTCCTTCGATCAAGGTGGAGTCACTGTCGCGGACAAGGTCCATCGGAGTACATGGATGGAAGCCATAATTCAGATAGAATGGTGTGTACCCGGTGGCCTGCATTGGACTGTTGTTGATGACGAACTCCACGGTGGACAACAGTCGCTCCCAGTTCGAATCTTCCTGCCCGGCGTGCAGTGTACAACGCAGCACCATCTCTACCACCCTGTTCATTACCTCAGTTTGGCTATCCGTCTGAGGGTGGTAGGCACTGGACATCCTCAAGGTGCTTCCCAGAATATTCCACAGCTCCCGCCAGAACTTGGACACAAAGCGGGGGTCTTTGTTACTCACAATAGAACGAGGAATCCCATGCAATTTTCCCACTGAATTCCAGTAGACTCGGGTAGTATCAGCAGCCATAATAGTCTGCTTGACTGGTGCAAGGTGCACCATCTTTGTGGCCCGATCTACAATGGTGAGAATTCCATCGTTCCCTGCCTTTGATTTAGGCAACCCCATTATGTTGTCCATGCTGATGTCTGCCCACTTCTGTTCTGGGAGTTTGAGGGGCTGTAAAAGTCCCGCTGGCGCACGGTGGACGGCTTTCTCTTGTTGGTACACTGGGCACCCCATGACAAAGTCACGAATATCTAGGGTGTGCTCGAGCCAATAGAAAGAACGCTGTATATTTTTCAATATCTTGTGGTAGCCAAGATGGCCTGAGTAAAGGATTTCATGTAATTCCCTTAGGATTTGCTTTTTGATGTCTGGCACATCTAGCACCACCAGCCACCACTGTATCCTTCGGTGCTTGTCGCTGTCCCTCATCTCCAGTAATCCACTTGACAGCCAGTAGGTTTGATCGCCAATAGTAATGTCGCTGCTCTGGGCTGATTCCAGTTGGGATAGAATATCAGCCCAGCGAGTGTCTTGACAAAGTCCCCTTTTAGTCCCCTCTCTCATATCTTTTGCCAATAAAATTCGGGACCGGGCGACCAAAATTGATGATCCCAAATTTTCCTCCTAACCCGAAACTGGGGTTACCTCCGGACGCGTCTTTGCAAAAATCTGATCCAATTTCTTTTGAATGCCATCGTCAGATTTGTCTTCTCCCAACAATAGCCTTTTGACCAACGACTCTTCCTCCTCCCAGATGTGTACCATTTTTTTAACGTCCTTGAGACTTCTCCGGGTGAGAAAATTTGCGGGGTTTTTCTTGCCTGGTATGTGGACCAGGTCACAATCATACCCCTGAAGAACCTGAACCCACTTCCAAATCCTCCTATTCACAGCGGGTTGATTTGGTAGGTTCTTCAATGAGTCATGGTCTGTTTGGATGGTGAAATGACGGTTGGCAAGGTAATGCCACCACTTCCCCACTGCCCAAACGATTCCCAGTAGCTCCCGTTCATATGCCCCATATCTTGTCTCAGCAGGATTTAGCTTGCGGCTCTCGTAGCAGATTGGTTATAATCCTGAGCCAAAGTCCTACTGCAAGATTGCGCCTACCGACACTTCTGATGCATCTGTTGTGACGGTGAATTCGCGCTCAAAGTCGGGGAGCTGTAGTACTGGGGCAGTGACCATAGCCTTCTTTAGCCCATTAAATGCCTTCTCCTCCTGGTCACCCCAGACCCAAGGCTTATCCTTTTTGGTTAGATCAGTCAAGGGTGCAGCTATTTCACTGAACCAGCGAATGAACTGCCTATAGAAGCTGCACAATCCCAAGAATGACCTAATGTCCATGACGGACTCGGGCGTCGGCCAATCCAAAATTGCCTTGACTTTTGATAAAGACGGTTTGATGCCGTCCTTCCCAACATCGAAGCCAAGGTATTCGACCTCGGTTCTGAAGAAGTCACATTCTGGTAGCCGCCCAAAGAACTTCTCCGATGGGAGTCTGTCCAAAACTGCCTTGATGTGCTGCAAATGTTCCTCCTTGGTATGACTATATATCAAAATGTCGTCCAGGAAGACTAGCACGAACTGATCAAGGCCATCTCTCAGCAGATGATTCATGATCCGCTGAAAGGTAGCTAGTGCATTGCAGAGCCCAAAGGGCATGACCGTATACTCGAATGAACCGTATCTGGACACGAAGGCAGTCTTGTGAATATTTGCCTCTTTCACCCTGATCTGGTGATACCCAGAGGACAGATCAATCTTCGTAAAATACTGCGCCCCATGTAGTCGGTCCATGAGCTCCTCAACCTTGGGGAGAGGGTACCGATTTTTGGTAGTTATTTTGTTCAACGCCCGGTAATCAATGCAGAGTCGCCATTTGCCATCTTTCTTGGGAATGAATAGCACTGGCGCTCCGTACGGGCTGGTGCTGGGCCGAATCCACCCCTGATCCAGTAAGTTATTGATTTGGCACTTGAGCTCATCTAGCTCTGCCACACTCAGCCTGTATGGGCTTTTGTGAGGTGGCGTCTCCCCTGGCGCCGTATCAATTTCATGATCCATGATTCTCTTTGGGGGTGGCCCGTATGGCAGCTTGTCCGGAAAAACTTCCTTGTATTCCTCCAAAATTCCCTTGAGTTCTTCCCGTACAGCTGGGTCAGCCTCGTGCACTTTCTTTTGGATAACTTCCTCAATCGGCACCTCAATTTTCATTGGACTGGTTCCCTTCATCAACCGGCGTCTCTCTCCCTCAGTGCGGCCTTTGGTGGCACCATTTTTGACCTTTGATTTTCCTCTTTTGTCCTTAGGCAGTTCTGTTAGCCGCAATAGACACAGGAACATGGATAGATCGCTTTTGTTTGCCCTCTTTGCTGCCTGCCTCATTGACGCAAGTCGATTTTAGGGCAAACAGGTTGGCTGACAACACATCCAGCCACCTTGATTTTTTTCCTGTGTACGCCATTGGATTTGTCCCTCAAGGTTTCACTCACATTTGGAGTTTCATTTAGCGAAAAAGTAGCTGCTACCTCCCCCTAGGGAGACTCAACCGCCCTCGTGAGTTCTGCCTGGTCGATGACTGACGACCTGGCAGTCGCGCCCATGGATTCACCATAGGAGTTGGTTCCCAAAACGACGGGGAACTCAACTGGGCAAGTTGCTCACCCCATTTTCCATTAGGATCTGCAGCAGAGTCATTTCCAAGAGAGTGGAATGCGTGTTGAAGACCGGTTAAGCCACGGTCAACAATTTTGCATGAAGCAACTTCAGATGACTGGATTCCCTGGACAACCTCCAGTTTGTCCCTATTTCTCATGACCAGGGAATTCATCCTCCAATCGACCAGTGGATTAATGGTATCCAACCAGTCCTGACCGAGGATGACTTGGATGCCCTCCATCATAGGCACCACTGTCAAAGACACCCTGCTGACCATTGACCCGATGCATAGCAGCATGTCTGGTGCAATTCCTGTCGAGACGATAGTCTCGCCATTTGCTAATTCCAATGAGGAATATGCACCAATGAATGATAATGGTGGCCGGGTTTGCAAGTGCTCGCTCACAAATGACCGAGTGGCACCCGAATCCACCAAGGCTGACACACGTGTGTTGTTTATCACTGCTCTCAGGATCAGGAGCAGGTGATCCTTGCCTGTGGTCCCCGAGTCTAATCTTCTCGTAGCAGTGGGATCCACAAATGCTTCCGTCCTCTCAACCAAGCACTTGGGGACCCCCACCAATTCTGATAGGGATTCCTTCACCTTTTTAGGCGCCCCATCTTGCCCCTTGGAAGCATTGTTTTCCTTAGCTTGGCATGTACGGCAACGTCGCCTTCTTTCCACCCTGCGCCTCCAATTCCTCGACCGTTTTTGGCACCTTTGTTGCCACTTGCTGGGAAACACAACACAGATGGTCCATCCTCTTTGGCAAGACTGGACTAGATGTCCCGGACGCTTTCCTGACTGGCCAGAGCGAAGACCAGTCAGTCTCCTTGCCGATACTACGGGGAAACGTCCATCCAACATGGCGGATCGCTGTTCTGCCTCCCGATCCATTTGATCGGCCATTGTCCTTAATTGTTTGCTGGTGGCCATCACAGCCACCTTGGGCTTCCTCTGAATCCTCCCTCGTCCACTGTGTCTCGACTCTCTAGACTGGTACCCCGGGTGGAAACATGGGCCAGTCGGTAGAGAGGGGCGAGGCTGTCCAGCATGCCCATGCCCGCTATGAGATCTCTGGGAACATCTCCTTCTATTTTGAGCTTTCGGTGGTGTTCTCAAAATTTTGCTGGTATTTCCTGCATGTTTGCCTCGTTTGTTCGTCTCATTCTGCCGGTCACTCTCAGCCTTGCCACTGAGCACATCTTCCATGCATGTAACCAGTAATTCTGCATCGGCTAGAGTCTTCGGGGAGGTCTTGGTAGCCTCAAAGCGGAAAGGCTCCCTCAAACCAGAGATCCACATATGCACGGCTGTTGGCTCATCCACTAGTGGTGGCCACACTCGGGTGCCGTCCGGTCCGTTAAGTCCGGTCCGTAAAACTGAGTGTGATATTCGTCCGGTAATATCCGGTGCGCTATTTGCCGTACTGCTGTCCGCAAAATCCGGCTCTCACTTTTTCTTCACCGTTATTTGCCGTTAAGTTAACGGATGACATGTGCGGTGTCCGGTCCGCAACAAAATATCCGTTGATTAATAATTTTGGTCCGTTATTACCCATAGGTACTTGCTGTCCAGCCACGGCAAGGTCAAGGCGAAGTTGCCAAGGGGTTTCCATTTTGCAGCAACTCGAATTATGTTGGTTGCATGCTTGATAAATGTGTGTGGGTGTCTTCCAGGTCATGTATTCTGCGGTTTGTAATACATGGAGTGATTTGGAGAACTGAACAATACACAAGCCGTGTGTAAAGTTCCAGTGTATGCTAGAGGTGGCCACTCAAAGGTGCCATCCGGTCCGTTAAATCCGGTTCGTTAATTTTTATCAGCTGTCCGTTAAATTTCGTTGAAGAAAAAGGGAGAAAAATTCCGAAAAAACGAAAAAAATCCAAAAAAATCGAAAAAAACCCCAAAAAATCACAACAACTGCGGCTAGTTGAAAATCTAGTATGTATAGGTTGAAATAAAATACAAACATACTCTCTAATAGCGAATTCCATAAACTATAAGTATGACTAAAACCCAAAAATCCCAAAAATCCAAAAATCCGCTAATTTTTGGTTAATTTTTGTCTTTTTTCGTTATTTTCCGTTAATTAACGGAAAATTAACGGAAATTAACCTCTGTCCGCTATTAACGGATCCGGGTGGCCACCTCTAGTGTACGCATGCAATCCTGCACCACTTGCTATGGCTGGTACTGCTGCGTAGTACGCAGTGCGTACCACACTCCCATTGCAAGTCTTCCCGGCCATTCCAGCAAGGGTTCGGCATAGTTGTAATACCAAACGAGGACACACACACACCCACATCACTTGAGACAGGTGGCAAAGAAGGTTCACCTCTGAACACAGTTGAGCACTCAACATACTTGGGAATTGGTGATACGTATCACATATAACGATGGGTTGCTGCGGTGGTACTCCACAATTTCCACGCCAGGGCAGTGAGTGTAAAGCCCATCCACCAATTGCACTATTCGACTGGACACATTTCTCACAGAAAATCTCTTCTATCTATATGATACCCTTAGGGTACCTAGGCTAGGTTCATCCACCATTCCAACATAGTGTGTTCAAGGTGTGCACTTCAACACAGGACAACGGAATATTACAAGTCATGATATCTTATCTTCTATCTCTATGGTACCGCACCCTCGCTGCGGCGGTACTCCACAGTTTCCACGCCGGGGTAACGAGGGTGGTCACCGGTGGTGATCCAAACTTTGGAATCCAAAGTCACTACTTCCCTCCCTTCCCTCCCTTCCCCCCCTTCTTGCGTCGATGCACTAGCTTCTGCTGCGACCATCCACTCTCTGCCATCTGCCACCCTAGCAAGCTCAAATGATCCACGTTCTCGGGTCTAAGCACCATGCGCTTGGCCGTCACAATTAGACCAGCCTTCGAAAATGAGCGTTCACTACTGGCGCTGGAGGCCTGCAACACAACCAAAAATACTCAATACTTCTCAGCCTGTGAACTTCATAAGGGCTCTATGGCATATATGCATAGCTAGTTGGCATCACAATAAAACCAAACTGGGAAAATGAGCATTCACTGCTGGCGTTGGAAACCTGCAACACAACCAAAGATATTCAGTACTTTCTTTCCTTTCAACTCCATATTTCACATAAGGGCACTTTGGTATATATGCATAGCCAGTTGTACTCACCCACTCACCTGTGTTGCTAATATTCGATGTGCAAGCCTGGCCACCAAGGGGAAGCTGGTGTGATTCTCGCCCCACCAATCCCCAGCACTCCATTTTTTTTATATTCGCATGCTGGTGTCCATTTTAAATCAAACCACCTTTCGATTTCGGCCTCCACTGGGTCCATGTGCAGTGGGGAGCATGGGGCCCGTCTTCTCCGTCTTGATCGTTGGAAACGTAATGGTCCCTTAGGTGGGGGTGATGCCATGTCTAGCCAACTCTGCTGCACGGCAACCTAACACAGGAACAGAATACAGTGTTTCCCCAGCTAGGTGACGGCAGGTACTGCCACATACTGGTGGTACCACCAAAGCAAAGACAATAAGTATTGTAGGGAAATGCAGCATGCCCTGTACAATGCACGGCCCCCTGAAAGGGACGAAGTGCTGAGGTTTCCCTAGCCAGGTGACGGCGGGTACTGCCAAATAATGGTAGTGGCACCTACGCAAAGAAAGACGATGGGTATTGCAGGGACAGTTCGTGCATGTTGTATATTGCACGGCTGCATGGAAGGAACGAACTATCAAGGTTTCCCCGGCCAGGTGATGGCGAATGCTTGCTCTAAAATGGTCATGCCACGTAAGGAAAAAGAGTGGGTATTCACTGGGGACATCGGCTTTACGTACAATGCCTGTGGAAGAAACCAAAGGAAACAAAGCGGAAAGCTTCCCAGGCAAACACGATGCAGTCGCGCCACACATATTGGTGGTGGCATCTAAGCAAAGAAAGGCGTTGGGTATTGTAGGACGTGCAACACACCCTGTACAATGCACGGCCACATAAATGGAACGAATTGCTAAGGTTCCCCAGCCAGGGGACGACGGGTACTGCCACAAAATGGTGGTGACACGTAAGGAAAAAAAAGGCGATGGGTATTGCAGCGACACATAACGCACCCTGTACAGTGTGCAACCAAATAAAAGTAACAAAGTGGTAAGATTTCCCTAACCAAGTGGCGGTGGGTACTGCCAAATAATGCTGGTGGCATCTAAGTAAAGACGATGGGTATTGCAGCGACAAGTGGTGCACCTTGTGCAATGCATGGCCACATGGAAGGAACGAACTGCCAAGGTTTCCCCAGCCATGTGACGGCGGCCACCAACCACAACACACAGCCACAATAGGCGGCACTCAGGCTTGCTGCACAGAGGTACATGTCCACCGCACCTACATGTCCATCGTGTTCAAGGCGCCCCTGCCTGCTTTCCGCTTTAGCATTGGTAGCATCTGAGGATTCTGCGAATACAATAACACAGGTGGTGAGGGTCGCAGGCAAAATCCCGGAGTGAAGTCAATCCC